>JAOTQJ010096535.1:0-11754 GCA_025642045.1 Solanum sejunctum
TGGGGACGGTTCTATTGGTACCTTCCCAACCTTCTTGGAGCTTTTCTTGCCCTTGCGTTTCTTGCCAGCATCTAGCATAATGTTGGAGGTAGTGACGTTAATGTCTCCTTCGCTTGCCATGCTTCCCTTAGTTCAAACCTCACTCTGATACCACTTTGTTACTGACTTAGAACTTATGCCAAGATGTCCATATGGAGCTACTCAGTTTGCCTATGATTCTTGTCCAAATTTGCAAACACTAGCAAACCTTCAAACTTTGGATCTTTAAGGGAATGCTAGATTAAGAAGACAAAGAGGTTTTAAGAAGGAAAGACTTCTTATTACTTGGGAAAGCTTTACAAGACTTGTTACTTGTTGGTTTTCTTGGTTGATGCCAAATGAGAAGCCTATGAGGGGTATTTATACTAAGCCCCCTTCCTAATGGACGGTTGGGATCAATTTAATCCAACGGTTGACAATTCAAGCCTTGAAAGTTTCTATGAAATATCTAAGATATTTCTAGCTAAACATCTAAGATATTTAGGAAACTTGGCTGCCGAAGACCATTCTACATCTTTCTAGAATATTCTGTGACTCTCTAGTGTCGTCTTCAATCTTATGCACCATTCTAGTGAGTTTCGGGGCCTTCTGGAGCATGCCGGGCGCATTTTCTGCACTGTTTTGGGCAGAAATATAGGCAAAACGTGACACTTAGCTCCTTATTGTCTCTATGAAAATCTCTCTATATTAGATATTCTTATGGCATACATAACCACTTTCCATAGCTCTTACAATCTAAACTCCTCTTTTGCCTGTAAATAGCCAACTCCTGCCCCTCATACACTCATTTGTATAAGACTTATACTATCATGGAAAATTCATCATCATCTATCCATAATCACTAAATCGACTTAGCTAATTGTGACAACAAAGATTACTTACATCAGCCTACTCTACATCAAGAACTCAATTATACTATATAGATTCTCATAGCAATCATAACCTAGAGCTTCACACATCTATACACAATTATGGGTACATTTCTCAAACCTCTTAGGCCTCCTCTTTTCTGGTGCTTCTCCCTTAATTTACTATATCCATCTAAGAGGTACCTCAACTCCTCTCCTAGAATCATGTTCCTTGGCAGTCAATATCTTAATCATTGAACACACACTACAACAAGACACTTAGGTCAAATCTCCAATAAGGACTATCACTATTATCATGCTATCTCCCTCTTCACAACACTCCCCTAAATTCCAAGCTTAGGGATTATTGCTACCATCTGCATCACACACTTCCCTCGTATTATATCAACCTATAACTATTAGGTAACAATTAAGGAATATAGGCCTACTAAAGTCTCATAGCGAATCCTCAATCCACATCCTCTCTTCACAACTCATGTACCATTTACCCATGTAGTATACCTTACCTTATTATCTAGCTAAGCTCGTCATTATATGAATCTTATGATACTTTCACATTGAAATCATAAGCCTAGTTTAGGTTGATTACCTTAGAAGTACCTTGTTTCCCATATATAACATCTATACTTCAACCTCGAATATCAAAATACATCAACATAAACCACCTTCTAGTTTTCAACACCCTTTAACACATTCTGATACTAACTCTCTCTCTCTTCTCTATACCTCATCATGACAATTATAGGGCGATGTCCACTCTTCCATCAAACTTAGGGAAATTGACTCATCACTTTTAATTACCTAATAGGTACATAACTCTAACTACAAGCCTCAATCAGCTATCATTCTTTCTATCTCATCCCTTTCTTTCCATCATCATCTTTCTAACTCTAGGATGATTTAATTCTACTCATGGTTTATAAGATCTAACATCTCACTCTTAGGTAGTAATATTAAACACTTTAAAGACACAAGTTTGTATCTCATGGGTAACATCAAAAGCAAGTTTTGAAGAAAAAGGGTCTAGGTACCTCTAGAGCTAACTCAAATGCATGATTCATGTGAGTAATAGTGTACTCTTTCTAGTCACTCAACTTAGCATACTAGTCGGGTTCTCTCAAGCTTGGTGCAGTCTCTCTACCATTCTAATTATTTTATTGCAGAGGATCTCATCTTTAAAAGTGTGAACATTATTGTCTATATCACTTCAGGATGAGGCATAGTTAAAATGTTTAGAGCATCGTATGAATCATCATACATTTCTTAATAAATATCTCTATCAGACGATTCAGAATTTGAAAGAAGGGATACTTTTTCTAATGTTGCATAGCGTACCTATTATAGATGTAGCACACTTCACACTAATAATAAGGACTCTACTAGACACGACTGCATAGACTCCCTAGGACACTTGATCTCTGTGCTCTGATACCAAGTTTGTCACAGCCCGAGAGGGTACGTTAGATGTAATTGGCACTCAAATACTATTGCTAGTCCCCAAGAGAATCTTTTGGCCTTATCACATTCATTCAATTAATAAACTCATTACAGTCAGTGAAAAACTAAGGAAAGTAATGGGTACATCAAATCTAGTCTCAAAATAATATCATAAATAAAAGGGCTAGTAGAAGGAACTAGCTCAACAAGTCTTAATATCAACATTCAACTCTAGTCTATGAAGCCTCTATCACTATCAAGTGGTGCTAATGACAGACATATGACTAGCTCAAAATAAAGTAAAGCTGATCAGATCTAACTCTAAAAGCAAGCTGAAAATAAATATAATGATTCCTCCAAAGTAGGAGAGCCTCACCAATCAGTTGAACACGTTAGACCCTCAATGATATGGCTATTGACAATCCTTAATCCACATATTGCATCATGAATTGATGCAGCGCCGAATGACTTCAGTATAAAAATGTACGGTATATAAAATAGCTTAATAAAATAGAAACTGGTAGAATAATATGGAAAAAAATTAACTTAGACAGATAACCAATCAAAATGTCTAATGTATATCTAAAGCAAGAATAAAGAGTAGAAAATGAACTTACAGCTATAAAAGACATTGTAGCTAAATAAGAAATTTTTCTTAGCGAAACACTTTAGCTAAAATATTTTTTCCATAGCTTTCATAGCAAGATGTAGCGTAAATAAGAATTAGCTACGGTCTTTACATGATCCACGACTAAGGATTTATACTTATAGCTACAAATAAAAATTAATGTTAGCTTCAATGAAAACAAATATTTGGCATTAAAAATATACTTGTACCAATTTTTTTATCGTTGTGCCACGATAAACAAAATTTGTTGCTATCTTCACTCTAGTAGCCACAAGGTGTAGTATTGTAGAAAAAGATTTAATTTATTTGCCAAAAAAAATTAAACTTGGTGACTAGTTCTATAATTAATATAACACCCCACACTTGCCTAGGAATACTCCCATAATCATAATTCCCTTATATCTCAAATTGGGGTTATTTAAACACCCCTCATGTAGCTCGAAAAGACCCTATGATGTATATTTTTTCAATATCTCAAAATCCATGTGGAATTTTACAAATCTGACTGCATATTCTTGTTCATAGGGAAACATTGTGTGGGAAAATAAGTACCTACATGGTATACTTTGTTCGTGCCAAGAAAAATAATTTTTGGTAAAACTTTATAAAAATAGTAGCTATCCACAAAGGGTCCGCGATGCAGACCTGACTTCGACCAGTACAAAAAGTTTCAAAGTTTGCTCTTTTTCATTCCAGGGCAATTGGGTAATAACCCTATACCTATACACATAAAAATCACTCATTGTCTATCCACTTTGAGCCCTAAAAACCAACCAAAAACCTCTCTAATCTTCATCAAATTCTCCATCCATTCTTAAGATTATCAAGAAGTATTGTTGAAATTCAAGGAAACCAAGTCAAGCCCCAACTCCTCCTGCAGATTCGAGGATTCCAAAACTCATCTGGATCAAAGGATTACACTCAATATTCAAGCCTCCATTTCAAATCTTCTTCAAGAAACTCTCTAAAGTCAAGGTATGTGGTGTTCAACTATTGAGTCCTTCCACCCATGTTGCCTAAACCCTGTCTTTACTATTTCATGATTTAAAGTGAATTTTACATGTGATTCTCGTATATTGAGGAATTCACTATACAGTGATTTATGTTCGTGAAAGTATGGTTGTTTTAGCATATTTTTAGCTCTAGATCTTGGATCTAATATTGGATTTGATGAGGGGTTTTGATGTGAATGTCTTGGGTGTGTTGCAAGGTATTGATTGATGGTTTTACAACTGATCTTCTTATATGATTTCTTCTCTAAATTGCATGGGCTTTAACCCCAATTACCCCTCCCCCTAGGTGTTTGATAAAATGCCTGGATGTGATTTGTTGAGGAGTTGAAGGTCCAAACCATGAGATATGACAAGATTGATATTATGATGATCAAATGAGCTTATATTCATGATGAATTTTATATAAAGTTTTATATTAGACCATACCTAATCTGGGGGGTCTTAGAACCCAATTAACCGAGATGGGGATTTATACCCCATTAATCGATAGAAGAGTTAGTACTTCTCCACCTAGTGATAGGGCAACATCATCACTAACCGAGTTGGGGTTTTGTACTCATCAATCGAGGGAAGGGTAAGTACTTCTCCACCTAGGTGATGGGGCAACATTATCACCAACTAAGTGAAGGGTTAGTATTTCACCACCTAAGTGATGGAGCGGTATTATCACAAACTGAGTGAAAGGTTGTACTTCACTACCTAAGTGATGGGGTGGCTTCATCACTAACCTCAAGGGGATTATACCTTGGAAATCTAGCTTGGTCTCTTCTTCATATATGATATCCTATATGAGTTTTGTTTTACTTAAGAATGTTTTACTTAAGTATTGATCATGCGTGCTATATTGTTATATTATGCCGATTGCATAATATTATGCATTTTGGTTATTATGTCTATCAATTGTTGCATTGCATCGTACATACTTAGTACATTCAAATGTACTAACACATACTATATGCCTACATGATGTTACCACATAGGGACTGGAGCTCCTATTGATTTTTCTCATGGCTAGACGGATTGTTCAAGTTAGCCTTTGGTGAGTCCTCCATTTTGGGGACAATGATTATTCTTTTATGTTATGTATTAATACTCTCTATCATTTATTGTATACATATCACCATGAGGGTGAGCCCAATTGCTTTATCTTGGACCCCGCTAAGCATCTATATTTAGAGATGTTGTTGGACAAGTTATGTATTATGTTTGTGTTGTGAGTCATCTATGTTATTTAGGTATTAAACTTTTTCTCTCTCTCCCTTAGTCCTAATTCCCCTTGTTCATGTTTCTTATGTTGTTTTATATTGCTTTCTCGACCAAAGATGTGTAATGATATGTTATGAGGCTTGTTTAGGGTTCCTTCAGGATTCCCATTCACCGATCACATCTAGGCCCTAGGCTTGGGTCATGGCAGAGATGGTATCAGAGTACTAGGTTGTTAGATCCTTGGAGTCCAACACACCACATCGATTAAAGTCGTATTCATGGTTGTGTTACGTACCACAACTATGAGTAGGATGCTATGGGACATTTTTTTTAGAAAATATTTTCATTTATCATGGTCTATATCATACTTTAGATATGAGATAGGGAATTACCCTCTAACGAATGTTCTTTGCTCTTCTTGTTGATCATACCGCTTTAAGGAGGAAGCAATGGAAGGTAAGTTAAAGGTTTTGATGTTGATAGATCTGAGTTTCACTATTTCTCTCATTATTTATTTTGGTTGTTAGTAGGCTTCTTGTGTGTCCCGAGTTGTGATGTGAACCTTTGGTTTTTAATTCTTGGTTGGGTATATTGTTGCTAGAAAGTCCATAGGTATTGTTCCATGTTCATATTGCATTAGGTCTTGCCTTGTGGCTATTTGGTTTGATGTGGTGGATTTGAAGGCATGCTAGGGATGGAACCGTTGTTTGCATATTGTGTCTTCACGGATGGTAGGATCAGAAGAGTTAGATCCCAAATCCCTAATGAGCCTGTCGTTGAGTAGGAGGCTGTCAAATGGTAGATAGGGAGATAAGTCTATTTCATGTAAGGTACAATTAGTATATAAGGGGTTGCGTTTATCATCTTGTGAGAATTGGAGGTGTTGAACCTAACTTATTTTGTCTATGGAATTGTTGTCGGAGGTAGATGAGGCTTTGAATTTCCTTTTTGATATTTTGAATTTTGGGTAGTGTCTTTTGGTTTGACTAGTTCACTAGTTATCCTTGTAAATCTCATGGGTAAGATCTTTAGTCCCTACTCTAACAGGTTTATGCTGGTTTTGGTGATGATAATGTGGGTCGTCCCCTAATGAGTTAGTGCATGTGAGTCAATTGAGGGTAGGACTACAAGTTTAAGGAAGAATGTTGGGTGTTAATAGGATAGATGGGAATTTTGGTGGTAGGAAGTTGCCTTCCTAGGATGTGTGGTGCCAGGTGATGATATTAAAGTGGACCTTAGTAAGACGAAGATGATTAGATATTAGCCTAGTCCTTACACTTCATCGGATATTAGTAACTTCTTGGGTTAGTGGGCTATTATCGGAGGTTGTGAGTAGGGTGATTTGATATGTCTGGGAGTTGCCATCTCTTATGTTATTCCTTGCTGCTAGTAGGTTTCATGTATATATGGTTTGATCCTTGGTTCCTTCCAATCATGGAGACCCAAAATTATTTTCAAGAAAACCTACATGGGTTTTACTTGTTTTAATTTGGGAACTGAGTATTATGATTTCTAAAATTCTGTTGATGCATAGGTAGTGCTTGTTTTACAATTTTTAATATGATTTAAGTCATTATATGAGGATTTACATTGGGTTTATGAAGTTATGAGTATGCATGTTCCCTTTTAAAATGATTTATGCATGAGGGAATACACTATGGATTTAAATATGGAATTAGATATGTTTTTACTTCAATTTCATAATATAAATATTGATTTTAAGTTGAGTCTTATTTACCCATGTCATTTTCTCATTGTTCATAGCATATGCATTTATGTACATAGATTATTTTGAAAAAAAAATTATGATAAGGGTAAGTCCAATTTTGTTTTATGGTATGATTTTGATAAAAGGTTGGTTATGACAATATTGTGATCAAATATATGTCTTTGATTTTTTCTCTTTAAGCATTTTGGGTGTTTGCACCATTTTGTGTATGAATGGACTATTCCTATGCATGAGTATTATGACTACAAAATTATGGTTTTGGCATTTGAGCGTAAGTATGAATTATTATGAATGATGTTTGGCTTTTAAACCAAATTGTGCATTGAAAAGATTTGGAAAATTACTATTGCCTCTTTGAAAGTATGTACATGTATGTTCTAAGTATTCTTGTAGGATGATGACTCAGCTTGTTGTTTTGGGGGTCTTGGGGTAGTTTGGGCTACTTGCATAGCGTGTTTCTAATGAGTGTAGAACCCATAAGGTTGTAATATGATGGAAAGAATAGTCGATCTATTTGATCAACTATAATAGGTTTGTCACTACTCTAAGATTTATCTTTGGCTTGTGTTTTTCTCCCAAGTGTGGATGAGGGTAGGTAATATCCCTAAGTGTCTTTTCGGACTTGGAGTGAGCATTTCGAATATTGATGGAGTTGTTTGACTGGCTTATGCCCCAATTGTGTCTATTGGGTTTCATGAATAGGGTCTTAAACCCCTACCTTGATATGTTTGTGATGGTCCCTAGTGATGAGGTATTGATTTGTTTAGAGCTTTTGAATCATTTGGGGTTAGTGTTGCAAGTCGTGGAGGGATGAGAGGTTGTTTGCCAACTATGATAGGTATGTATTATGGATAGTAATAAGGTGGTTAGAATTCTTTAAGGGATATGAATGAGTATGCATTGTTTTTCCCTGGTAAGTTTAATGTTGCAGTCGGTGCCCTAGGTAGCCTAGCATGTTTATTGATGGTGGCAAAGAGAAGCCTAGTGCGATCATTGGTTGGTTAGATTGAAAGTTAAGTTGAGGGAAGTTGAGCATGATGGTGTAGCATTCTTGACAGTTCCAAATCTTCTTGGGTTACGGGGTCTAGATTAGGCAAGGCCTTGATTTCGCCTCATTAGAGTTGGAAGTTTTGGGTGAGAAGATGATAGAGTGGAGGTTGTCTCCCAAGTGGGAGATGGTGGTTATGGTACCAAGTGGGTTCGGTGTATTTAAGTTTTACAATTGAGTTGAGGATCGTGAGTCCTTATATAGTGTAAAGAGAGGTTGGTTAGGTTGCATAAGTTTGGGAATTGCCTATAGCATGGTTATGGTTTGTCCAACTTTTCATGCTTTTAGGTTGAAGGTATGTGGTGGTGACTCTAGTGCTATAGAACTCGTAAGATTGAGTGTTATGGAGGATAAGTTTCCTTAGGAAGATGTCTCAGTTGGGATATTAGATGGAAGGGTTGAAGAAGTTTATTGGTAAGAGAGTAATGTTCATCAAGGCCCTTTGGAAGAATCATCAAGTTGAAAGTGTCTCTCGAGGAGCCGGAGCAGGTATGGAAAAGCGATATTCGTACCTCTATCATTCTATTCAAGCTTATGATAACAAGTTGAATCCCATCATGTGATTTTGAATTTTATATTTCAGCCCCTATGTCATTGTATGCATTCATGTTTATGTTGACAAGGTATACTTTGTCCATGCCAAGAAAAATAATGTTTGGTGAAACTTTGCAAATATAATAGTTGTCCGTGATGGGTCCGCGATGCGGACCTAACACGAACCAGTTCAAAAAGTTCTGAAGTTTACTCTTTCTCACTCTAGGACAATTGGGTAATAACCCTATACCTATATACACGAAAATCCTTATTTTCTAGCCATTTTGAGACCTAAAAACCAACCACAAACCTCTGAAAATCCTCTCTATTCTTCATCAACTTCTCCACCCATTCTCAAGGTTTTCAAGAAGTCTTGTTGAAATTCAAGAAAATGAAATCAATCCCTAAGTCCTCCTCAAGATTCAAGGGTCCCAAAACTTATCCGAATCTAAGGATTTCATTCAAGCTTCGAGCCTCCATTTCAAATCTTCTTCAAGAAACTCTCCAAAGTCAAGGTATGTGGTGTTGAACTATTGGGTCCTTATGGTTCCTAAACCCTTTTTTTTTTTACTAATATTGCATGATTTAAAGTGGATTTTACATATGGGTCTTGTATATATTGAGGAATTTACTGCTCGGTGATTTATGTTCTTGAAAGTATGGTTGTTTTAGCATGTTTCGAGCTTTAGATCTTGGATCTACTGTTGGATTTGATGAGAGGTTTCGATGTGAAAGTCTTAGGGGTGTTGCAAGCTGTTGATTGATAGTTTTACAAAATATAGCTTTGCATGACTTCTTCTCTAAATTGCATGGTCTTTAACCCCCATTAACACCCCCAAGGTATTTGATAAAATGTCCGAATGTTATTTCTTGAGGAGTTGAAGTTCCAAAGCATGAGATATGATACTATTGGTTTTATTATGATGAAATGAGCTTGTATTCATGATGAATTCTATATAAAGTGCTGTATTAGACCATGCCCAATCCGGGTGGGTCTAAGAACTCGATTAATCGAGATAGGGGTTTGTAAGCATTAACCGAGGGAAGGGTTAGTAATTCTCCACCTAGTGATGGGGTGACATCATCACTAACCAAGTTGGGGGTTTGTGCTCATCAACCGAAGGAAGGGTTAGTACTTCTCCACCTAGGTGATGGGGCAGTGTTATCACCAAATGAGTGAAGAGTTAGTACTTCATGACCTAGGTGATAGGGCGGTATTATCACTAACCGATTGAAGGGTTAGTACTTTACCACCTAATTGATGGAGCGGCATCATCACTTACCTCAAGGAGTTTATACCTTGGAAATCTAGCTTGGTCTCTTCTTCATATATGATATCCTATATGAGTATGTTTTACTTAAGCGTTGATCATATATATCATATTGTTATATTATGCCTGTTGCTTAATATTATGCATTTTGGTTATGATGTCTATCTATTGTTGGATTGCATCCTACATACTTAGAACATTCACGTGTTCTATCCCATACTCTATGCCTATATGATGTTACCATTTAGGGACCAGAGCTCCTATTGATTCTTCTCATGGCTAGACGAATTATTCAAGTTAGCCTTTGGTGAGTCCTCCATTCCGGGGATAATGACTATTCTCTTATGTTAGGTACTAAGACTCTCTTTCATTTATTGTATACTTATGACCATGAGGGTGAGTTCATTTGCTTTGTCTTGTCGCCCGCTAAGTATCTATGTTTGGAAGTGTTGTTGGACAAGTTATGTAGATTTGACTCATCTATGTTATTTAGGTATTAAAATCCCTCTCTCTCCCCCTTACTTTGAATTCCCCTTGTTCATGTTTCTTATGTTGTTTTATATTGCTTCTGCAAGTAAGGATGTGTAATGATATACTATGAGGCTTGTTTGGGGTTTCTTCGGGTTCTCCATTCGTCGATCACATCTAGGCCCTAGGTTTGGGTCGTGACAATTAATTTTGTGGCAATAGTACTCATATTTATTTATAAATTGAAAGTTTGCTTAGCTATAACTTAGAATATTTGCCACAAACATTTATACTTTGTGTCTAGTTCTATAATTAATCAGAATAAAGAGTAAAATGTCAAATGTCTATCAAGATTAGTTGAACTGGTTAACATCATTATTTGCTGATTATATGATGAGTGGTTTTTGTGAAGACTTTCGCCATTGGTAAAGTATGAATGAATGGTTTGATAAAGTTATTGATGCCCAATTTTGTTTTTATCTATTTCCCTCTTTGCTATATATATCAAGTGTGATCAAGCCAGGCCAGCTATGTACAGCATTTAACATGATCATCCTTGACAGATATAGCAACGAGGGAAAGAGATAAAAATAAAATTGGGCATCAACAACCTTATCAGACCATTATTCATAATTTACAAATGGCAAAGGTCTTCACAAAAACCACTCATCATATAATCAACAAACAATGATGTTAACCAGTTCAACTAATTCCAATAGACATTTGATATTTTACTCTTTACTCTTTAACCAGCAAACGATGACATTTTCTACGGAAGAGGGATTGTTTTTTACTAGAGAAGAAAATCTTGTTGATGGTATTTTTTGATGGGAAAAAATATAAATTATGATATTACTTCATTCCTTTACAAAATATTTTCTTTGCTTGACCTAATTATATAAGGAATATTTAAAATTTCATTTGATGCAAATTTGAGATATCAATTAGTACTAGTTAGTTAGAATCTTAATAGAGGGAATGAAAACTGTTTAAAAAGATCCTTTTTATATATATAAATGTATAGGGTGTGTTTGGTATAAAGAAAAATGATTTTCATGAAAAATGAATTTCTAAAAAGTATTATCTTCGAACATAAGTGATTTCTTTGTTATTTTCTATTTCTTGGTGATTAAATAAGAAAATATGATCTTAAAAACATTCATATGTTATCTAGCGAAGGCTATGAAGGCAGAATGAAATAAGGAGTTGGGGATCAGGGGTAGCAGGAGCCTAGCTGGTCAACTGGTATGGTTGGAGGGATTGGATGAATGAGGAGACAATAAATTTGAAATTCCACACATACAATTTGTATTTCCCCTAGAAAAGTCATTTTGGGTCCAAGGTTTGGTGGAACTTCAGAACTAAGGACAATCTTCAGCGATAGTTTTTAAAAAACAAATATTGTCCTACATCTTACCCGAAAAGAGGGGCTACTAATCAATTCCATATATGGATAAAGAACCTTGATTCTAGAAATCTTTGTGAGAAATTTATTACTTGAAAAATTACTAA
>JAOTQJ010096554.1:0-11754 GCA_025642045.1 Solanum sejunctum
AAACTTAATTATGCACGCCAAATTCACTTGATACTCTAATCATGCACCGTAAATATATTTAAGTTTAAATTACACGACATCCACAACAATATTTCTCAATTGGATAATTATCCTTACTTTAAAGAAAAACGGGGTCTAACATCAAACCATAATAATCAACACACTCATAAATGTCAACGCTCTAAACATTACCCCTAGGTTTATTCTTGAAGTCTTTAATAAGAAATTCATAAAGGATAGATGCATTCTATGCAATAATACATGTAAATAATTAATTCATAGACTGACGATCATCAATTTGAGAAAATACATAGAATTTAGGTAAGATTTTCAATATACCATTCAAATATTATAAGACAAGGCCCATTAACTATCAATTACTCACCCTAGACCAATCAAGGGGCACATGGGAGAACAATCTCATGTTCTAGGTAGCTTTTACATACCTGGGATGAAGATTTTACTATACTTCAACAAGAATTAAACTCGAACTTGGAAATCCTTGTGCTCTCGCTTGCTATCTCTCTCAGGAACTTACTCTTTAAACTTGAAGGTAATGGGTTTTTGAAACCTTTTGTATGAAATTAGGCTTAAAAATATATTTTAGGGTATTAGAATGGGCTGAAAATACCTAAAATATCCTTCTCGTGTTGAAAGAAAAACTCGTCACTAAGGTCTGCAATACAGACCCATTGCACACCAGTGTATTTTCAAGAATTTAGACCTCCATCAAAAATTGAAGAAAAAACATAAGTGTGGGTCCACAATGGGTCTGCATCGCGGCCCTGTCACATACCTTCACTGTTTGGGGTCAAACTTTCAAAAATTAATTTCCAAACCAGTTGCTCTAAAATTGGGTGGAGATCATTTCCCCACTTAATTTTTTGAGCTGATCACAAATCCAGTCTCGAACTCTCCATTGGAGATTTGGAAGATGCGTTATGCATATGATTATATTTTAGGAGCATTTCGGTAATTTTATGGAGTGTTACATAACACATCCACTAAGAATTGCTATTCAACAGAATCATATACCTTCTGCATATCTATTTTTATCATTCACCTAGGAGAAATATCTTTCCTACCATATCCTTTGACAAGTACATGACTAAGGATTACATTGGCCACCAACATTCTTCCAGGTACAAATGCAGCTTGACTTGGGTCTATCAAGTACTCTAACACCTCATGTAGTCTACTAGTAAGCATCTTAGAGATTAACTTATATAAGACAGTGCAACAGGAAATGGGCCTAAATCTTTGATAAAGCTAGGATGCTTTACTTTGGGAATTAAAGTCACCATGGTTCTATTCACTGGTCCATACATGTTATTTATTCTAAAAAGTTGAGTATAGTTTTTGTTACCTCCTCTCCCAGAATTAGCCATGCTTGCTTTTAAAAGAATGAGTTAAAGTTATCTCTACCTGGTGCTTTGCTGTCATTTATGTTTTTCAAAGTGGTCAACACATCTTCTTCAGTGAACTCTCTTACTAGAGCTAATTGTTTTGCCCTCTGCAGCGTTGGATCCTCTTTAAGTACTTGTTGATTTTCCATTGGCATGTGTGGCTTTATTTTGCCCAAAAGGTTTGTATAGAACTCCATTGCTTCTCTTGTGATTCCAGCCTAATCCATGACTGTTATACTATCTTCCCTCAGCAACATAATGATCTAATTTTGTGCCTTTCTTCCTTTCATTTGTGCAAAGAAAAATTTAGTATTAGAGTCACCCAGTTTCAACCATTATACTCTGGATTTTTGTTTATATATGGACTCCTCAATCATGCTACATTTATTCAGCTTCATTTTGGTATCTTTCTCCTCTTCTCTGAGTACTTGAGGGTTAGGTGCTTGCCTCATTAGCTGCTGCTTATCTTTCAGTTCCTTCCTCTACTTTATGGCTCTATTAGATAATCTCTGAATTCCCTATAATTAAGTTGTTGCATTTCTTGTTTGATTTTCTTTAGATTTTTCTAAACCCCTTGCGTTCCCCTTCCATGTAGTTTCCATCCCCTTTTCACTCTATTTTCAAATTCATGGTGTTGTGTTAGGCAGTTGTAAAACTTGAAAGGCCTCTTGAACTTATCCTTATGATCCACTATATCAATACTTAGTGGTGAATGATATGAGAATATTGGATCTATGATTTCCACTTGTCTTGGTGGCATTTTGAGCATCCATTCAACATTTACCAGAGTCTTGTCTATCTTGCTATATATATGGCGATTAGTTCAGGTGAAATCTCTTCCCGCTATTGGCATTTCTAAAAGATTGCATTGGGTCACACACTCCTAAAACTCTTTCATTTTCCCATTTGAACCTGACTTTCTACTGGTCTTATCATTAGCGCTTAGTACTAAGTTGAAATCTCCCCTTAATAGCCAGGGTTCATTAATTTGCCTGTTGAGTCTTTGTATTTCCTCCCAAAGTGGCCCCCTTGCACTTATTGAGTGAAGACCATATATTGTAGTGGGGTAGAAACCCATTTTGTTCTGTATCTGCACCATTCTATGAATGAACTGATTTTGTCTTTCTATGACCTATACTTTGATTCTGTTTGGATCACAGGCTAACCAGATTCTACTCCTTCCTTATCCATTTGCATTGGTAACCACTTCCATCTTGGCATCACTTTAATTATAATACTCCTATTCTTTTCTTATTTTACCCTATGTTCATATATAACTATAATAATAACCTTCTTTTTTCTCGAAAACAACTTCATTTCTTTTTGCTTCACCACTTGATTGAAGCCTCTCACATTCCAAGAGACTATCATTGGGGGGTTTTGTCAGGTGGTACCCCTTTCTATTTCTTCCCTTTACTTCTACTTATTTCCCCTGCTTCATAATTATTTCTGTTGTTGTTCAGTAGGTTTACATCTGTTAGTATTGAGCTTTCTTTGCAGATTTGTTTATAACTACTTCCCACTCATTTGCTTGTTGTTTAATATGCTTCTGTTCCCCTTCCCTCATTTCTACTTCTTCCTCTTTCCTTGTATCTTCTACCACTGCCTTATGCCCTGTGTTCTTACATTCTTTTTTAGGCCCTTGTTCCTGTTTCTTTGGCATTAGATCTTGTGTCTTCTCACCACATGGTGCCCCATTTGCAAATATTTTTGACAAAATAGTGTCTTTCGTTCATACTGTACTGCCTGCTCAAATACTTTCCCTTTTACATCTTTTATTTTAACACATTTAGGCAGCTCTTTAGTACACCCATTTCAACTAATATTCTTGCAAAGGAAATTCTGTTGGCATGTGTAGTACAATCATCAACATATAGAGGTTGGCCTAGCCTACTACCAATCTTACTCAATATTACAACATTCCAACAATTCAATGGCAAATTTGGTAGCCAAAAAGAAATTGTGTTGAGGATTTCCTCTTTGAAATTAAACTCCAATGTCCAAGTCCTGAGCGTAAAATGTATCTCTTTCTTCCTCATTAGCAAATCTTATGACAAAGTAACCATCTCCATGGTAAAGGATTACAAGTTTCTTAGTATATTCAGCTTGACTAGTAATAAACTTGTCAATGGCTCATATTGTCGATTTTGTTCCTACTACATATATAACCAACGAGAGTTTCTATTTCTCATCCTCCTTTGTATCTTCTTGTAGAATCTCTATAATTTTTTTAGTTTCTATTACAACTACGGGTATATAGGATAGGTTTATACCTTTTGTTGCCAGCTTGTTGGTAGCAAATAGGTTTGTCCATGATTTTTTCTGTGCAACCTCTGTCTGTTCCTCTTTTTCAATACTTAGTTGCCTCGTTGACCTCTGTTCTTCTTGCAATTTTCCTTGGCTTTCTTTTCCTTGTTAATTCCTAAAGCTGGCCATTGGTTGGTTATAGATTCACCTTCGATTTCCTTGGTTTTGAGTGACGTCCAGCTGATTTCAAGCCTTTGCACTGAGCTTCCAGATGAACTTATCTCTATACCCTGCTGAATTTCCTCATCGTTTTGTTTCTGCGTAGCCTTCCGTGGTTGTACCCTCCCCATTTTCCACTGGATTGTATGTTAGCACTAATGTGCGCTGAGAGCAAAAGAGGAAAACGATCTGGTCTTCTTAATAATTGCTTCAAATGGTAAGTTAATATTTTATTATTTGAATTATATTATATGAACCTATTGATTATAATTTATATCGAGGTAGATAGAAGATAGACATGAATTTAACACTCAAGGATAAAGTAAGATATTTTTTCCATTGAACACTAGAAGAACATAGAATTATCTACATGAGTTGTGGTGCAGTGGTGAGACTGCTCCATTCTTAATCAACAGTCTTAGGTTCGAGCCTTGAGTATGGAGAAAATTTTGTTAGGAGCTATATCCTTAAATGGGTTCTATAGTGCGCGATTCAAATTTAGCCGGAGCTCTAATACAAGCACTGGATGAAAAAAATGACATACACAGAATCAATAGTCTACTGAAAATAACGTATTTATAAAGTTGATGATATTAGATAATAATATTTTATGTAATTATTTATAATTGTGTGCTTAATGATATAAACTACATATGTAATAGTCTATTTATTTTTTATATAATTTTTATTAATTGACGTGGTATACACGTGCAACGCACATACACTAAAATAGTATTATCTTAAAAAGTATAGAAAATGGTTAAATTATTCGGCTACAAATTTTAAATCGTCGCTAATAATATATGAGACATTTTGTAACAAAACTATGTTGTCATTAAGTCATAAGTTGATTAGAAACAAGAAAATATCTGTCAGTAATTGATTATATGATTAGTGACAAAAAATTGTCACAAGTAAATATTAAATTTTGTAGCTAAAACTTAACGTTTAAATACGAATTGTAATTTGTCGCTATTGCAGTAACTTATTTTTAGTTTTTATGCCTGAAATTATAACTAATTTAAGACAAATAATACTTTGTCATAAATTGTATACATTATTAGAGACAAAATAATGCATCATTAATAATTTAAAATTCATCATTAATGATACTTCACAAATGACGCTAAATTATTTTTTGGTGAAAAACTTTAATAGACAAAATTTTGCTATGAAATTATACATCTCGTCACTAAAAGTATTTTGCTCATGCATTTAAATACGAAATATAATTTTTATCCCAAAAAGTGAATAATTAGTGATGAATTTTGTATCGTGCCTAGTAATTTCGTAGCTAAATGCTCCCACTCCAAATCATGTCTACTGAGCTTTTGCCTTTTGTACGGCCTTGGAATGCTGCCATGCTATCAAAAATAGGATCACAATATTAATATAGTTGTTTAGACACCAAAAACATAAAAAATAAAAATAAAAAAAATGAGATAGATCAAAATCAAAGTCCAAAAATAAGAATGTAAATCCACACTAGAAAATTTAGAATTGACTCTATAGAAAGGTCTTAATCAGCTCTCCAAACTTGTATCCCAAAATAGTACACAATTAGACTCGAAACAGCCCAAATCGAATCATGCGAAATTTCACCAATTTAAGTTAAGAAAGAAAATTGATAGCCCCTTCGGGGCTGTAATTAACTCAATTTAATGAGTTGCAACACTCTCCAAATACTACTTAATGCAGCCACACAAATTTCAAATACACTAAACGTTTAATCACCCAAAATGGAGCTAAAATGAGAAAGATATCAGCTTCTTAAAATTTTAAAAATAAGTTGAGTAATCTGTCTTTTTCTTTCAATATATAAGATCAGACAACAATAAACTTCGTGAATGAGGCCAGGAGGATTTACGAACACGGAGGATCAGGGACACTGTGCCTCGCGAACGTGGAGCCTGATTTGTGATCATGGTGGCTAAATCCTCTGGTCTCCACAAATGCGACTCCTAGCCTATGTATGCGAAGGCCATGGATCAAGACCTCTACGAATGAGAGGCTGCGGGCACGATTGCAAACAACGAAAAGGGTTTGCACGAGCTGATGCATTCAACTTACTTTGATCCAATTGAAAAACATCTATGGGGTTCAAGGAATTCATTTGAAATTTCATGCATATAAATGAATTATGCTACCCCATTAAATTTGGCATTCCAGACTCAATGAGGTAGTCAAAATTTTTAATGGAGGTAGTTTCGACAAACAATGGATCCCACTCCCATATGTTATTTTTAGTTAAAAACCATCAACGCCCTCGAGATTTGTCTGAGAGCCTCAAGAACTGTATTAAAAGCTATTCTAGACCAACTCAATATTTCAGAACTAATTGTGTTGACGAAATTTTTATTCGGACATGATTTTCAAAAATATTGTTTGGAGTCAAACTTATACCAAAACTTTTTTTTGTACAAAAGTTCGTATAAAAATGGGAAATATGCTACCTTTGAGTGCAGTTTGAACTATTGATTTACATAATTGAAAATAACCAATTAGATAAGGCTAAAATGCCTAATGGCACAGACTTGCATCGGGAAACTCGGGACTCGGATGACCATGCCACTAGCCTAAGAAATCCCTTGTGGAGCTGATGGAGTTAGGAAAATTCTATTCTAAGGTTGTTTACCTATAGTGTTGACCGACAACTTTTCAAGTTTCAAAACTCCAAAACACAAAAAGCTGCACAGAATCCAAATGAACGATCATGCGATTGAATTGTACCCAGTAATTCATAAGTGACTTAGGATATCTATATGAATGCTCTAAATGATAGAATAAAGGCATTCACAGAAAAATGACTTGAAAATTCATTACTAAAACTGTCTTCCTTGACTACTGTTTCTATAGGTCATGAACTTGTAAAGGCATGCTAGCTACTGACAAAGATTTATTTGGCGGAAAAAAAAAGGATTTTCAAGATTGAAATCAAAACTTCTAACTTGAGAGGTTTGATACCATGTAAAGAAAGAGATTGTTGAGAAAGCAAAAAAGAAAGATTAATCAATGAAAGGCAGAAGTGACATTTCCATTCCATTAATTAGTTATAACTGCGTAAATAGTATATGTAGTCCAATCTGTTATTTGATTAAGATGTTAATTAGAATTAATTACTTTGTAAAGCCTAAATAAGGCAATGTAGTCGCATACAATATACATGCTTTTCAATACACATTTTTGTGATCACTCCCTATGCTTTTTCTCTAACACAAAAGCCTAAATTAGGGATTCTGAATCTTCTTTCTCATTGCGAGTTTACATCATGATATCAGATCATGACCCATCTCACTCGATGTTGGACCCTCAAATTATATTGTTCACGCTATAGATGTCTAGTCTTGAGCGTAAGATAGGGTATTGAATAATGACAAAACCCCACATTCGATCGTGAATAAGATCAGTGGTTAATATTTTCTTATATAGAGTAATTGGAAAATCCTCACTTCATGCTAACTTTTATGGTTTAACTACGCCCAAGATCCATTTATTTACAAATTTAATTTATCTACGTAACAAATACTTAATATATAATACATGTACAATCTTTTTTAAAATATTAAATTAAAAATATCTAATAAGAACACTTTATATTACCACATTAAACTTGTTAGAAAAAGTTGCATGTTATTAAACATAAACAAAAGTTAATATTTATCTATCTATCTATCTATCTATCTATATATATATATATATATATATTCTCCGCCTTTCTAGTTATGAAAATCAGAGTTGTTATCCGTTTGACTTTTGTCGTGTGATTGTGGGGTTACATTTGGTGTTCCCTCAAGTTGATTTTTCATGCAAAGTTATAGCTTTTTACTTTGGACCATAATTGGTTCAACTCTTGAGTGATGGGTGGATTTTGATTCATGCATCTTCTAGTCGGAAGGGAAGCTTTGGAGTAATTGGTAAAGTTATTATTATGTGATTAGAAGATCACGGATTCAAGCCTTTCAAAAAACCTTTGATAGAAATGCAAGGTAAGATTGCGTATAATAAACCTTTATAATCAAACCCTTCCCTGAACCCTACACGTAGCGAGCACTTTAGTGCTCTGAGCTTACCCCTTTACCCATCTTAGTCATTTGCTTTCTCCTTCTTTCATTAAGATCTCTGGGGTATTTCTCCAATATGTGCGGATTCAGCATACAATTCTAAATACTACACTGCTAATACATTTTTATATAATTGGATATCACCGCAAAGATAATTAATTATTCCTTCTTTCTCAATTTATGTGGTACTTTTTAAATTTTAAGATTTAAGGATAAATTGTTGTAACTTACAGTATTTTTTACATAATTTTTAAATATATATATTTTTTATTTTCAAATAAATTAACAAGTGAATACTTGAATTCATGATCAAATTAAATTATTTAATTTTCGAAGTCAATGAATTCGTAGAATATAAAAAGTATATCATCAAATTGAAATATTACTACTTGTGACGTGTGTACTCAATGCTTATAGTGTAAATAATGTTAAAAACGTAAAGTTCTAGATTGATGTTTATTATTTCACATATTTGTTGGAATTTAGTGGGGAGATTTAGGAAACATAGGAACAGGGCACAACTTGGCACATATAAATAGACATAAATGTTCATTAACATCCCCATAGGAGAATTTTCTCTTTCTAATATTGCTTCTGTTGATCATATTCCCAACTTTTCTCACCATACTTGTCAAAAAAAATTTGATGGATTTAAACGATATTACACAATCCCTCAACAACATTGAAATGATTCACTTGCTACCAATCCACAACCCATCATCAATTGATCATCATGAACCCGCCTTCGTGCCCATGCTGGCGCCATCAATTCGTGAATGGAGTTCCATGGAGGCTATGAGGGAGATGATTTTTCGCGTAGCGATGATGCAACCCATCAACATTGATCCAGAAGCAGTCAAACCACCTAAGAGAAGGAATGTTAAGATATCTAAGGACCCACAGAGCGTTGCAGCCAGACACCGGAGGGAAAAAATAAGCGAAAGGATAAGGATTCTTCAGAGACTTGTTCCGGGAGGAACCAAAATGGACACAGCTTCAATGTTGGATGAAGCGGTCCATTACGTTAAGTTTCTTAAGAAACAAATTAAGTCGTTAGAGCAAGCAGCTTGCTTTAATGATAATAATAGTAGTAGGCCAACGGTTACTGGATGTATTAACCAATGGCCTAATGTGGATTATTATTCGAGATATTTGATGAGTCCTATGTTCAAATGCTAAGTTAGTTATTATGACTAATAAAGGGAAGTGGAAGAGTGTATCTAGGGTTAATAAACAATCTAAATCATGATTAAAGGAGATCATTGGTGAGTTCTAATGTACAAATGCTAAGTTAGTTATTACTACTAATAAAGGGAAGTGAAAGAGTGTATCTAGGATTTATAAACAATCTAAATCATGATTATGTTTATTAAGTATTAATTTCCTTTTGAATTTAGAAATGTCGATTTCCCGACCTTTTGTTTTTTCTTAAATTATTTTAAGATTGGAGAAAATTAAATAAAAAATTATTATACATTCATCCACTCTTGATTAATGTATATTTATATTTATTATTTATTATATTTATAATATTGACTTTTAAAATATATGGAAAGAAGTTATAAAATAAGGACTTCTAGCCATGGAAGATTCCTACATCTTCCTAATTTGATAGACTTCTACTCTTCCTTATTTGAATCAAGAAAATACCCTACTAAAATTCTAATTTAGCATGAGTTCTAATTAGTGATAGGACATTTATAAATAAATAATTTATCAAAATGAGTGAATTATTTATTTTTTTATAAGTTCATAATTAATTTTATTTTTCAAAGTAATGTTTGTTATCAAACGAAGTACACACTTTGATCATGCGCAAAGTGCGTACAACAAGACTAGTACTATATTAAAAGCGTGAAAGACCTTATTAGAAATATTGTTTGAACTTTTGACCCTTCATTAAAAGACTCCTTCTTTGACAAAATTATCTTTTCACTATTTTTCTTAATTTTATTATTTAATCTTTTATTTATTTAGTGTCAAGATTCACTTTTTGATTATAATTTCTTTATATTTATAATTCATTTTTTATTTAAAACTGTTATGTTAACTAAAATTTTGACTATGAAATATTTTATTAATAAAAAATTAAAAGTATGCAATATAATTTTTTTTAAAAATATATATATTTTTTAAAAAAAATCAGTAAAATTATGTTGAAAATATTAAACTACTCTTTTTATATTAGGAATCTTTTATTACATTAAATTTTAATCAGTTAATGTTTTAACTTCTAATCATCAACTCTAAATTATTATTTTATGTATTATTAACATATCTATATTATCAGCAATTAAATTAATTTTCTCATCTTTGTCGTCCTACAATAGACTAAACTCATCAAACTAATAGTATTTATTTAATTATGTTTACATAATAAAGTAACATGGTACATACGTGAAAAGCATGTACACTGAACTAGTTAACTTTAAATGACCGTATAAACTTTCTTTATTATTAATCTTTTTCAATTTACTAATTTTTATATCAATTTATCAAGAAGGTTAGAAGGTCTATGATTAGAGTATAAAGCAATAATGAATATTGATAATTGAGTAATTTTTTTTAACATACTATTACTAATTTTTCTATTTTTTTCCAATAAAGTTAATCATAAGTTTTTTTATGTCCCCCGACAAATGAGAACTTATCCGGAATTTATCAATAATATTATTTATATTTATTCAATTTTAAAGTAACACAATAATTATCATTCTCTCAATAATATTTAATTATCTGATTTGATCATAAAAATCAACTAGCCTATATTTCAATACGATACATCACTTTTCGACTAAATTATAATAGAATCTCCAAAAATAAGAAGACGACAATCAATTATCCACTCGCCAAATTCAATTAATTGGTTCGAAACATGATCTATGATTAGCCCATATTTTAATGAAAACAAAAGATACATATATTCTAGATGAAGTACAAAATATGTGTGATGATAACAAGTGTCAAAAAATGTGGACTCTACAAATAAACAAATTGTTCATAATTGACTCCTATGACTTAACAATCATGGGTTGCTCCTATTAATGGAAACCAATCAATTTTGTGTAATACGTGGAGGTGTTAAACTTTATTCTTTATCTTTCTTTTTTCTATTCTTTTATTTGTTTGTGATATAAAAAGTGGATCGTTTAGAATTATACCTTTTCTTGTAAAATGGATGCATTGCATTTGTTCTTCGTATTGGATATGTGCAATGCACGTAAATTAGCTTTCTTATTTTTTTTTTCTTTCTCATTTTGTTCTTTTCTAGTTTGTGTCTATCAATTGTGAAAAAAAGAAAGAATATAAGAATAATATTAGTTTCTTAAAAAGAGCTTATCTCCAGAAGAGGTCGAACTGTCTTCTTTATTTAGAAATAATGATTCTGAGTTCAACACAAGGAAATTGACATTTTGTATAATAAGTTGGCACTAAGGGTGTTTTTGGTAGGGGGAAAAATAATTTTCATGAAAAATGAGTTGATTTCTAACTAATGTTCTCCTGTTTGGTTGGTGAGTGGAAAATATTTTTCGGAAAATATTTTTATTTGTTTGGTTAATGAATAAAAATATTTTTTAGAAAAAAACTTCTATTTAAGCTAGAGCGTAGAAAAAAATTTGCAGAAAAATAATTTCTGACATAAAAATATTTTCATAATTTAGAGTATTTCTTAAAAATAAAAAATTTAAATTCTTTTTTGGATGATGGGTTGGACATGGGGGGTGAGGTGGTGTAAAAATTAAATTTTTTAAAATTGGATTTTTTTTAAAAAAAAATTGATTCTTTTTTTTGTATTGTGGGGGTGGGGGAGGGGAAGGGGC
>JAOTQJ010096583.1:0-11752 GCA_025642045.1 Solanum sejunctum
AGTCTCCTGACTTGCCGATCTAATATAGCAACAGGTTGTTCCTCAAAAGTCAGTTCCTCCGTAACCTATATATCCTCCACAAGAAAGATTCTGGGAGGGTCACCAATGCATATACGAAGCATGGAAACATGGAACATAAGGTTCACTCCACTCAAATCTACTGGCAGCTCTAGCTCGTAGGCAACCTTGCCTATTCAACGGATGATCTAGTACGGACCAATGTACCTTGGGCTCATCTTCTCTTTCTTACCGAATCTCATCACACTTTTCATGAGTGATATTTTCAGGAATACCCAGTCTTAAACCTAGAACTCTAACTGGCAACGATGACTATCGGCATAAGACTTCTGATGGCTCTGATCTGTAAATAACCACTCCCGGATTAATTTCACCTTATCCACCACTTGTTGGATTACGTTCGGTCCAATCAACTCTACTTCACCAACTTTGAACCATCCAATCGACGATCGACATTTCCTACCATATAATGCCTCGTACGGTGCCATTTGAATGCTAGAATGATAATTGTTATTATACGCAAATTCGATCAATGGTAAGTGGTCATCCCAGCTACCACAAAAATCTATCACCCAGGCCCATAACATGTCTTCTACCATTTGAATAGTATACTCGGCTTGAGTTTTGAGGACTAGGGGTGGAAAGTCATACTAAGACTTACTTGTGTCCCCAAACCTACCTAAAATGATTGCCAGAAATTTGCTATGAACTAGGAACCTCTATCGGAGATAATAGACACAGAAACACCGTGAAGGAGTATAATCTCCTTAATATATAATCTGGCGTAGTCTTCAGCCGAGTAGGTAATTCAAACTAGAAGAAAATGAGCTAATTTTGTCAATCTGTCAACAATAACCCAAATAGAGTCATACCTTCATGGAGTGCGAGGCAAGCCTGTAATAAAGTCCATATTAATAATCTCCCACTTCCACATCGGAATCTCCATTTCCTACAGCAACCCTCCAGGCTTCTGGTGTTCTGCCTTCACTAGCTGACAATTCGGTCACTGGGCAACAAAATCTGCTATATCACATTTCATGCCATCCTACCAATACAAGCGCCTGAGGTCATGATACATCTTTGTCTACCCTGAGTGAATAGAATCCCGGGCATGGTGTGTTTCGCCCATCACCTGCTGCCGTACCCCTGCAACATTTGGTACACAAAACCTTCCTCTGAACAATAAGATCCCATCAGGAGAAATCTTGAATGGGGTCTACTCCTGCTCCTGGGTTGTATCCCTGTATCAAATTAGGCTAGGATCTTCATATTGGCTCTGCTTAATCTCGGCTACAATAGAAGATTCGGCTATACCTCAGACAGTGACTCCTATCTTACCCGAATCTGCCACTCAAACTCCCAAACTAGCTAACTATTGAATCTCCCGAATTACTTCTTTTTCTCTAAGGGTGAATCAGCTAAACTACCCATGGACTTACGACTAAGCGCATCTGCTACGACATTGGCTTTCCTCGGATGGTAGAATATATCCACATCATAGTCCTTCAGTAATTCTAACCACCGCAGTTGCCGCAAATTTAGCTCCTTCTGCTTAAGATATACTGGAGACTCTTGTGATCAGTAAAAATATCGATATGAACACCATATAAATAATGCCTCCAAATTTTTAAAATGTGGATCACCGCAGCTAACTCCAAATCATGGGTAGGGTAATTCGGCTCGTGCTTCTGAAGTTGCCGGGAAGCATAAGTTATTACCTTGCGACGCTGCATCAATACACACCCCAAACCCATATGGAAACATCACAATAAACTACGTACCCATTTGGACCATCAGGCAAGGTAAGGACTGGAGCTGTAGTCAACTTTTCCTTCAATGTCGGAAAGCTGCGCTCACAGACATCGGACCATTAGAACTTCGCCCCTTTTTGTGTCAGCTTTGTTAAAGGCGCTGCAATGAAAGCAAAGTTCTCTGCAAATCTCCTGTAATACCCAGCTAGCCTAAGAAAACTATGCACCTCCGTCGGTATTGTAGGCCTAGGCCAATTCTTCACAGTCTCAATTTTTTCAGAATCTACTCGAACGTCATCAGCTCCTATAACATGGCCCAAGAACGCTACCGAAGATAACTAAAACTCGCATTTCAAAAATTTTCCATACAACTTTTGATGATGGAGAGCACTAAGGACAATTCTCAGGTGGTCTGCATGGCTCTCCTCAGATCGACAGTAAACTAGGATGTCATCAATAAACACAATTACGAATACATCCAGGAATAGTTTAAACACTCAATTCATGAGGTCCATAAATACTACTGGAGCATTTGTTAGGCCAAAGGACATAACTCTGAATTCATAGTGCCCGTATCGAATTCTGAATGTTGTTTTTGGAATATCTTCTTCTCGTACTCGAACCTAGTGATATCCTGATAGCTCCCTACAACTGGTCAAATAGATCATCAATCCTGGGAAGGGGGTATTTATTCTTAAAGGTTACCTTGTTTAGCTACCAGTAGTCAATACACATTCGCAGCGACCCATTCTTCTTCCTTACGAACAATACCGGGGCTCCCCAGGGAGGGTGCTAGGCCAAATAAAGACTTTCTCTAACAAATCCTTAAGTTGCTCCTTCAATTCTTTTAGCTCGGCTGGCGCCATTCTGTACGAAGAATCGAGATAGGTTGAGTGTCGGGCAATAAATCTATAGCAAAAGGAAGACCAGGAAGTTCATCCGGAAATACGTTTGGAAATTCACTAACCACAGGAACGGACTGGAGAGATGGAGGCTCGGCATTCACATCATGCACCCATACCAGGTGATAAAGACACCCCTTTCTGATCATCTTGCTAGCCTTGACGTATGAAATAAACTTACCCCTCAGCGTTGCGATATTACCGGACCATTCTAGAACTAATTCTCTGAGAAACTGAAATTGAACTAGCTTCCTTTGACAATCAACCTTAGCATAGCAAGAAGCCAGTGAATCCATGCCCATAATTATATCAAAATCCGTCATGTCTAGCTCTATCAAATCAGCCAAAGTACGACGGTCGAGAACAGATATCGGATAGTTTTTATAAACTCTGCTAACTATAATAGATTCACCTATCGGTGTCCCAACCTTGCAAGGCTCTATTGGTTCAGACTATATATTAATTATGCATGCAACCAATAGAGAAATATACAACAAAGTGGAGCCAGGATCAATCAATGCATACATAGCCCAAGGACAAACAAATAATGTACCTGTAATCACATTAGGCGATGCCTCTTGATCCTATCGACTAGATAGGGCATAGATATGATTAATAGGACCACTAGAACTTGAAGCTCCACCGTTACCTCTTCCACGACCTACCATTGCTAGAGCACCTCGTCCCACGGGATTCATAGCCACTAAAGCAGAAGAAAAAGCCCTGTCTGCTCCAGAAGTCTGGGAGGATACTTCTTCACCCGCTCTGTTAGGATAATTACGCACTTGGTGGCCCTGACGAGCACAAAGAAAATAGGCAATTGTAGACTGGAAACACTCCCCCGGATGATATTTCCCACACAGAGAACACTGAGGTATAGTAAAACCCTGCTGACTGCCGAAACCTGGCCCTGCCCCTAACTGACTAGAGACAGATGGTCTCCTATTGGAGATCTGCAGAGGTGTGCTTCACACCGGTCGAGGAGGAGGCCCACTCAGCTGTAGCCGAAACTGCCTATCCCAAAAATCTTCTACTAAATTGCATGACCTAGCCTTCTTTGGCGGCCCTCTATCATCTGTCCTATCCGCCTAGCGCCCATGGTGACGATCCTCCATCCTCTGTGTATGAGCCTGAATACGAGAAACATCCATACTAGGTTGGGCAGCCAACACTAGGCAACTATACACATAATATATATTCAGCCCAACAATATAATAATACATGCGATCCATCATGCTAGAAATGTGTGCCGGTGCATATTGAGCAAAAGAATCAAATTCCAAGCTATACTCCCGAACCGACCGGCCCTGCTGCCACAACATCAAAAATCTGTCCTCATTGGTGAGTCTGATCTTGGGAGGTAAAAGGTGAGCCAAGAAAGCTTTAGTAAACTCTCCACAAACTGCAGGTCGGGCATTTACACCTCGAGACAACAACCACGATTCATACCAGTTCGCCGCAACATCATGCAACCGATAGGAGGCCAACTCTACAAATTTGACTTCAAAAGCCCCAATCACCCTTAAGGTCCGCTACATTTGTCTTACGAACTCCTGAGGATCTTCCGAAGGTTTGGACCCAAAGAACTCTGGTGGTCCACAAGCTATGCAATCACGGGCTCGGGAACTATCTCGACGGGCTGCCTGACTACTCCCTGCTTCCTATCTATGGGCCTGGCGGGCTATAATCTGAGTCAATAACTGCACTGCCTCCCGCAGCTCCCCAATTTCTGCGCCTGGCTAGGGAGTCGGAGGTTCTGATGCCTGGCCCTCTGGGGCTGGTGGGGTTACCGAACCCGCTGTCAGGAAAATATTCTCTGGCTTCGGCTGATCATGAGCCCTAGTAGCTCCCCAATCGCATCTGGCCCCATCTACTACTGTAGGTCTCCCTCTACGGCCGACTGGTTGCTTTCTCGGCAGCATATCTAAAATATAAATCAGTTCTGTCAGGAGGAAAATCACCCTATCAACATCGCTCTAACGTACAATCTAAGATCAAAAGTAAAAGTAACATCCTAATGTCCTGTAGCCTCCTATTTATAGATGTGGTGCATGACACACCGATAAACAGGACTCTACCAGACACAATCTGTGGACACTCCGAGGACTAACCGCTCTGATACCACTTTTATCATGAACCAACCTCGGGGCCGTGATTAGTGCCGGTCGAGCACCCAGACATACATTAAACTGGATTTCCAATCATAATAACTAAGGAATTTCACAAAATTTTGACTGAGTTTCTTCTGTTTTGCTGACTAGCCTCACCTACAAATAGCGAACCCGGTAATAGCAAACACCACTATATGAATACATATATATATATATATATAGTGTTTGTGCGGGTACCCAACTGACGCTGATCATGACCCCTAGGTTGGGTTGTGACAGAACCAATGACTTGTAAGTTGTATATATGTGCTAGGATCAATTCTTAAGTATTTAAAGTAGATTAGGCGTGATTTAGAGTCGTAAGGGATCTTTTACATCAAGGCAAGTTCAAAGAATTTCTAGTAACTAAGTTTTCGTATGAATCGATAGAAGGGTCTTCAAATGACTATATCTCCTATATTATAATGAGTTAGATGATCTATAATAAGTAAATTGGAAAGATATTTGAATTGTATCTCCAATGCATCATATTTTGCCTTAATCGAAGTTTGGAGTAGAAAGTTATGACCATTTTAGTGAAGGGGTGCAGAGTTGTCCGAAGGTCCATCCCAGGAATGCGTCGCGGACCTAACGTGGACCCTCACTAGATGAGTTAATGATATTTTTTCTGTATAACTTAAGGGTATTTTTATTGTAACATCTTTGGGCTCTATTTAAGGTCCTAAAAACCCCCAAAACTTTAATTTTCATGATTAAAACCCTCTCCTTTCTCTCGTAAACATAAACGCTCAAGAATCATCAAGAAAATCATCAAGTTAGCATTAGCTTCCAAGATTCCTCCTCAAGGTAAGTCATTATTCATAAATTTCAATCTACCCAACCTGAATGTCTTCATCTAGTCATGAACCTCTAATAGGATTTTAAATCATAACATAGGGTTTCAAGAAAACAAATTCAAGAATACCAAGAAAAAGATTTCTTCACTCTTCTTCTTCAACAATTATGGTTCTTCATCAGGAACTCTAAAGAGTGTAAGTCAAGAATTCAAGAATCAAAGATAATACTTTCAATCAATGTCCTTCCAAGTCCTTTCACTTTAAAAAAATGTGAATATTGAGGATTTTCTCCAAGAAAGAGAAGAGAAGATCGCTAACTTTTCCCAAACTTCAACCAACAATTTGTCTCTCAATTTTTATTGGATTTGATCGATTCAAAAGGTAAATTGTATATTTTTCAAATAAAAACACTATGGGAGTTTCAAAAAATGATTTTGGTGATCTTGCTGCTGCATTTTTAATTTATTTTGAAAACTTTAACATGCGATTTCTTCCTCAAATTAGCTCCATTTTTTAATTGGTTTTCGCCATTGAATTTCTTATCACTAGGGGAACATTTTCATGTATAATGTTTTAGATTCCGATAGTATTTTTCTGGTAATAAAATTTTTGGACCATTTTACCAGTTTCACCAAATTAATTGATTTTAGTGTTATTAGATTCATTATATAATTATGATGCTATTTTAAATAAATTTGGTGAATTGGAGTGTCATAGAAAGGGAAGAGCTTTGAAATTGACGTGATTGGAGACTTTATATAAGGCAAGTGAATTTCTTAACCTTTGTTAAGTATATAGAATCTTGTACTTCTTGTGTGAGGTATTGAGAATGATTTATGTAGGCTCTGATTGAAATAGTTTGAATTGGGTAATTATTCTATGGCGATATTTGATTTGTGAATTAATGAGGGAGATTTATTATATATGAATTAGTGATTATTTTTTATTGATGTTGAAGTGATACTTACTTAGGATGTAAATGTGGTTAAGGTTGTAATGGTATTGAGATTGAAGATATTGTAACATGTATGGTATTGAGATACCCATTCTTGATTTTGTGTAATATGAATTTCTATGGGCATCTTGCATATTTTATTTCCATAAATATGATTATTGTACATTTACTATATGTTTGCTGGATGATCCAAGAAAAGAAATAAAAAGCCAAAGGAAAATGGTTTCGGCTAGTGAAAAAAAAAGAAATAAAAAGCCAAAGGGAAATAGTTTTGGCTAGATATGAAATGAAAATTGCTGAAGGAAAATAGTTCGGTGGATACATAGTCTATGTGTGGACTAAAGCATGTTTATGATTAGCGAATGTGTATCGTAGGACAGCCATACATCATTCTACGTGACATTGCATTGCATTGCATTGCATTACATCTTATTATCATTTATAAATATATGAGTGCTTTTGTGAAACTTGTGATAGATGCACTTGATCCCTGGTGCTCTTGATATATAATAGTTGGTACGGTTATTGAGCTATCTACTATGTACATTGTGAACTATTATACTGGACTAATTTTATACAGGTTGTAGTTGTGGGGGTTTGGTTGGAGTGTTAGGGGGTTTTGGTATTCTATATTACTTAATTTTGTGTTTAGTAGTTCACTTGTTGAGTACTGTGTGTTTGGTACTCACCCCCTTGCTACAATATTTTTGTAGGTTGCGATCCCGATTGTCATGATACTCTCTATTTTTCCTTCTTCAAGAATTCCTGTAGAGATTGTGAGAGGTAGCTGCTTGTCATCCCAGCTGACTGCTTACTCCTATTTATGATTTTGTTCATTTCTAGAGATACTATCATTTGATACTTGTGTTTTCTTTTGAATCTATTGTAACACATTAGAAGCTTGTGAACGTGATAACTAGGTTTTAGGGGATTTTCATTAAGTTGACTTATTATCCATAATTGAACTTTCATTTTTATTATAATTTTGCACTTTTAAGGTTATAGTTGGATTGTAGGCTGACTTGTCTCGGTGGGATAAGATGAGTGTTGTCATGCCCATTTTTGATTTGTGATAAGCTGGTATTAGAGCCTAGGTTCATAGGACTCACGTGCATACAAGTTGTGTCTAAGTAGAGTCTCAAGGATCGGTATGGAGACATTTGTACTTAGCTTTGAGAGACTATGGAGACTATTAGGAAACTTCCCTTTATTTATTCTCTCTTATCGTGTGTGGCTATGTTCATTGGTATTGAGTTATGCCCGTGTTCTTTTGACAAGATAGTAAGAGTGATGACTGATTGAGGCTTATAGTTAGAGATATGTATCTATTAGGTAACTAATGAAGGGATGAGTCGATATCTATAAGTGTGATGAAAAATTTGAAAGCATCCTATGATTGCCATGATGAGATCAGATATATATAGAGAGAGAGTGTCAAAATATGTTGGATCATGCCCCAAACTAGAAGGAAGTGTATGTTGATGTGTTGTGTAGTATTCATACTATTAAGGGTGAAGTGTAGCTCTTAAAGAAGAGAAAAGAGTGCTTATTATGTGATAGATCAAAATTAGGCTTATGATTGTATGCGAGTTTCCATGAGATTCATAAAGTTATAAGCTTAGACAGATAAGGAGGTATAGTGAATGAGTGAGTCGTACATGAGTTGTGAAGAGGGAATGTGTTGATTGATTACTCGCTATGAGATTTTAGTAGCATTATGTTCCCTAAATTTGTACATAGTAATTGTAAGTCGACAGTAGAGAGGTATGTGATGGATGCACATGTTAGAGCGAGACCCTAAGCTTGAATTTTTGAGTAGTATTAAAGAGGAAATAGCATAATGATAGCGATAGTCCTTGTTAGAGGTTTGACCTAAGAGTTATGCCGTAGTGCATGTTCAATGATTAAGATATTCGCTGGCAAGGAGCATGGTACTAGGAGTAGAGTAAAAGTATCCCCAAGAAAGAGATAGTAAATCGAGGGAAAAGCACTATGAAAGAGGAGGTTTAAGAGGTTTAGGATATGAAACCATGATTGAGTACAAATGGTTGAGGCTCTAAGTTATGACTACTACGAGAATCCAAATAGTATATTTGAGTTATTGATGTGGAGTAGGCTAATATAAGTAATCTTTGTCGTTACAAGAAGCTAAGCGATTATGGCATACGAATAGATAATTAGTTCTCCATAATAGTCTAAGTCTTATACAAATAAGTTAATGAGAGTACAGTGGTTGAGCATTAGCAGGAAAAAAAGATGTTATAGTGTAATAACTATGGAAATGATCATGTACGCTATTAAGAGCAACAAATAGAGAGAAGGAGACATAGAGAGAGTTCCATAGAGACATGGGAAAGCTAAGAGTGACATCGTTGAAAGGAGTCTGAGTGGCTAGTTATCTGTATGTGGCTATATAATAACAGAAGGGTTTGAGATACATATTCTTGTGGATAGTGATTCCTTGATAGTATGGAGGTATATGCTTATAGCCTAGTAGAGAAAATTGATTCACAAATTTAGAGAGAGGTCCTTGAGTGCTAAGGGGGACATGATGATGTGCGGAAACAAAGTAGATCTTGAGTTTTTGGATTGTGATAGACTAATCAAAATGAGATATCAATTCTTTTTTGCCTCATACAATCCTTATACTTCAATTAAGATAACATTCCATTCCTTTTGGGTGTATGACTATTCGTACCTATGGCTTAGTCCCATGCACATCATGTTGTTTTCTGATCATGCCGAGTTTTGAGGATGAGAAGCAATGAATTCATTCATTAATCTTGATCCTATCCCCGTGAATCCAAGAGTTTCTAGTCCGATGTTGAATGTGTTGTGACTTGAGTTTTATATTATGCATAGTTGTGTTAACAAAGAATGAGACTTGATAGACTAGAGAGATTCTAATCAATAAATGTTCTTAGATAAGATTTCTTCATTGAATCAAGCTAATGATCTTTCTTTCTAAGATCTTTGAGTAATCCAGCTTTCTAGTCTTGATAGAAGTGTTGATAATAGTATAGAGGTGAAGGTTGATGATAGGGAGTCAGAGTTCTTGATTCTGATATAATCTTATGCATGCACTGACCTACAGCTCGTTATTCCATTATTGATGGTAGGATGTATAATATCAAGTTTCAAAGGTATGATCTTGCTTATTTTGCATGGAGAGATAATAGTTTGAGGTTTTGCAAAAAGAGTCAAGTAATGAGTTCCTCCAAGTTCAAATTGTGATACTGAGAGAAGTAGATTGAGGATGAGGGTATCTAAGAAGTGAGTGAGTGTATCCGTGTTATGGTATTGGTGTTAAACTTGTGTCATGTACGAAAAGCGATAAAAAGGAGAAGGGTGGTCAAACCTTATGATGAACAGTAGATAGGTAAGAGTATGTTGGTGTGATTTTTAGTGAGAACTCATTGAATTGTGGAGGTAGAAGTGCTAAGTAGGCTTGAAAATTCTAAAATATAGTTGAAGTGGTTAGAGTGATAGGTTTGAATTCGAGGTTATTATTGTGGAAATATTGATGATAGACTAGTGAAGACTTCATAATAAGGGTTTGAGGAAGAGTAGTGAGATAGTTAAGAGGACTAGTAATCTTTTAATGAAAGTCCCTGTGGATGTTTAGAGTTGAGCATTCAGGATTTGCTCTGTATGAGTATGATCATCTAGGGAATGACACCTTAAAGCTTAAAAGTAGGCTTGAATGGAAGATGGAGAGAAGGTTAGATGAGAATTTGAGTAAGAGCTAGAAGCTTAAGTTGAGAAAGTAGAGTTCCGTGAAACGTAGTACAGTTAAGATATGGTACTAAGCTTGAAAATTGTATATAGAGTATTATATATCGATGGTCCCATTCTCCATTAGAGTTGATGGCTTTCTTCCTGAGTTCAAAATACTGATTGTCGAGGTGTTCAAATAATTAGAATTGACTGCATTATAACATTCCATTCATGCTTGATGGAGAAAATGTCTTAAAGAGTATCATTACTCTTGATTGGAACCGATTTGTCTACTCTGAGTGATGTGTGACTATCTAGATTGGTTGATTGAGTATTGAAATTAGTTTGGATTGTTATTTGTGCCTGACAATGAGAATGTTGAAGGTAATGTCCTTTCCTTTAAATAAATTGACTGTCTTTTTTTGAGTGAATTGTCTATTCTTGAGTCTAAATAGGGATTGTTGATAGCGATGAGCAATCGAAAGTTTGATTGAATGATGGGAGTGTCAAGATGAATTCTGAGTCTATTTGTGCCTTGATAACCACCTTTACTCATCATTCGACGACGAATGATCCCAAGGGAGAGATAATGTAACACCTCAATATTTTAAAGATAAGACTAAGTCATTCTTCATAGGATATAGCATTTTAATTAGGGATTCTTGATTAAGCATAGATGTTAAAGTCAATTTCTTAGTATGGTAATAGAATTGAAGCGAATATGAGGTCGTAGTTCTAATGTATGATTTTATAAAAGTTAGGTGAATCAATGACTTTTAAGTTGTATATACATGCTAGGATTAATTCCTAAGTATTTAAAGTATATTAGGTGTGATTTAGAGTCATAAGGGATCTTTTACATCAATCCAAGTTCAAAGAATTTCTAGCTACTAAGTTTTGTATGAGTTAATAGAAGGGTCAAATTCAAATGACCATATATCCAAATTTATAATGACTTAGATGACCCATAATACATCAAATCAAAGATATTGGAATTGTCTTTCCAATGCATTAGATCTTTCCTTAATCGGAGTTTGAAGTAGAAAGTTATGACTATTTTAGTGAAGGGGTGCAGAGCTGTCCGAAAGTCCGCGCCCGGAGCGTATCGCGGACCTAATGCGAACCCTCACTGGATGAGTTAATGACATTTTCTCTTTATAAGTTTAGGATATTTTTATCCTAAAATCTTTGGAGGTCTATTTAAGGTCCTAAAAACCACAAAACTTCAATTTTCATGATCAAAACCCTCTCTTTTCTCTCCTAAACATAAACGCTCAAGAATCATCAAGAAAATCATCAAGTTAGCATTAGCTTCCAAGATTCCTCTTCAAGGTAAGTCATTATTCATAAATTTAAATCTACCCAACCTGAATGTCTTCATCTATTCATGAACCTCTAATAGGATTTTAAATCATAACATAGGGTTTCAAGAAAACAAATTCAAGAATACCAAGAAAAAGAT
>JAOTQJ010096615.1:0-45139 GCA_025642045.1 Solanum sejunctum
AGAATTCTTAGACTTTAAGTTGTGGTTCTGCGATTTAATATTGGTTTAAGTGCCTAATCGGCACGAGACATGGCCCCGGGGTTGGGCTGTGACAACATTCATCCCCAAATGTCAAAGAAGAATACATAAGAAGAATAATCATGATGAAATCAGCCCCAATAAGAATACAACAATGCACTTAAATACCATTTTAAAAAATGTCAATATAAGTGTCAAAATCACCATGAACTTGTCTACACAAATATGAATCCATTAAAATGACATAAGAGCTGATACATAAGACATAAAATCACACAGGGGACTTGAATTAGTACCTTAGGCTTGAGTGGAATGAAAAAGATAGGGGTATGGCTTTTGCATGTCCGCCTCGGCTTCCGATGTAGCACTCTTAACTTGTTGGTTTCTCCAAAGAACCTTGACAGAAGCAATATCTTTATTTCTCAACCTCGTCACTTGTGTATCAAAAATTGCTATTGAAAACTCCTCATAAGTCAAATTATATTCAACAACACCCACAATATCTAAAGGCACAATAACACTTGGGTCGCCTACACAATTGCTCAACATAGACACAAAGAAGACTGGATGATCCATATTCATATCATTGGGAAACTCCAAATTATAGGCCACCTTACCATTCCTCCTCAACACTCTATAAGTAACAATAAATCTTGAACGTAATTTATCCTTTCTACAACCTTGAACCACACCCTTAATGGGTGAGACCTTCAAGTAGACCCAATCACCAATCTTAAATTCAAGATCCCTTCTCCTCACATTGGCATAGGACTTTTGTCAACTTTGGTCTATTTTGAACCTTTCCTTTACCATCCTCACTTTATCTAAGACCTCCATAACCAAATTTGGACCTAGGAAAGCCACCTCTCCCAGTTCAAACCACCTAACCGGTGATCTATAACGTCTACCATAAAGGGCCTCAAAAAGATCCATGCCAATGCTTGAATGATAACTATTATTGTAAGCAAACTCAATGAGTTGAAGGTGATCATCCTAACTACCCTTAAACTCTAAAATACAAGCTTTAAGCATATCCTCAAGAGTTTCGATAGTTAATTTGGCTTGGCCATCCATTTGAGGATAAAGGCGGGACTGAGCCTTACCTTGGTACCAAGGCATCTTTGGAAGGACCTCTAAAAGAGATAAGTGAATTGAGCACCATCATCCAATATGATAGACAAAGGCACCTGTGCAATCTAACCAATTTCATGAATGTACAGTCTACAATAATCCTCGGCACCATAAGTAGTTTTGATAGGTAGAAAATGATTTGACTTTGTCATTTTATCAACCACAACCCAAATAGAATCAAAACCCTTTCTAGTTTTAGGCAACCCAACCACAAAATCCATGTTGATTTCCTCCCACTTCTAAGTAGGAACCTCTATATCTTGGGCAAGGCTACTCGGCCTTTGATGGTCGGCTTTTACTTGTTGGCAATTGTGACAACCGAATATAAACTTAGCAATATCTCTCTTCACGCCACTCCACCAAAATACTTCCCTTAAATCTCCATATATCTTTGTAGAACTAGGGTGAATAGAATAGGAGGAATTATGAGCCTAATCAAGAATCTTCTCTTTCAAGTCATCCACACTAGGAACACACAAACTACCTTGGTATTTAAAGGCACCATATCCTCCTTGGAGAAAACCTCCACCTTACCATCTCTCACCATGACTCACAACTCTAACAAGGCAGGGTCAAGACATTACTATGCCTTCACCTCTTCAATCAATGAAGATTTGAGCCAACAACCATAATTCCACCATTATCAACCTCCTCCAACCTAAATCCTAATCTATCCAACTGATAAAACTCCTTAGCCACGTCTTTTCCCCCACCTCAACATATGCTAGGCTACCCATAGACACCCTACTCAAAGCATTGACCATAATATTAGCCTTACTAGGATAATGTACACTCATTATCATAATCCCTAATAAACTCTAACCACCTTTTTTGTCTCAAGTTGATATCTTTTTGGGTGAACACATATTAGAGACTCTTATGATTGGTGAACATATCAACATACACCCCCTACAAGTAATGACACCAAATTTTCAAATCAAATACCACAGCAGCCAATTCAAGATGATTGGTAGGATAATTCTTTTCATGCACATTAAGTTGTCTAGAGGCATAAGCTATCACCTTACCACATTGTATCAAAACATAACCCAAACCAATTCTTAAGCTATCACAATACACAACAAACCCTTGCAACCCTTTCGGTAGAGAGAAGATAGGAGCAAAGATAAGCTTATCCTTCAAAGTTTGGAAACTCTTTTCACGCTCATTGGTCCACACAAAGTTTGCCTTCTGTTAGGTCAACTTAGTCATGGAAGAAGCAATAGAAGAGAAAACACTAACAAACTTCCAGAAGTAATATGCTAAACCAAAGAAATTTCTAATGTCTAATGGAGTCAAAGGTCTAGGCCAATTTCTAATCACCTTTGCCTTTTTAGGATCCAATTTAATACCATCACATGACACCACATGACCTAGAAAGGCAACCTCTTTCAACCAAAACTCATATTTTTCATATTTGGCATATAACTTTTCCTCCCTCAAGATTTACAACACCACCCTCAAGTGATCCACATGCTCCTCCTCAATATGGGAATATATCAAGATATCATCGATAAATACAACCACAAACAAATCAAGGTAGGGTTTGAAGACCCTATTCATAAGATACATGAAGATAGCTAGTGCATCGATCAACCCAATAGACATAACCTCAAATTTATAGTTCCCATACCTAGTCTAGAAGGTCGTCTTTGGAATGTCACACTTCCTATCCTTCACTTGGTGATACCCAGACCGAAAATAAATCTTAGAGAAGTGACCAGCACTTTGAAATTGGTCAAAAAGATCATCAATCCATGGCAGAAGATACTTATTCTTTATGATAGCCCTATTAAGTTACCATAATCAATACACATCCTAAGAGAACTATCCTTCTTCTTCACAAACAACACTGATGCACCACAAGGTGATTAGCTAGGCCTAATAAAACCCTTTTCCAACAAATCCCTCAATTTCTTCTTCAACTCCTTTAACTCCATCGGGGCCACACGGTAAGGGAAAATAGAAATGGGTTGAGTATTAGGAAGGAGATCTACACAAAAATCTATTTTTCTTTTGGGAGGAACATCGGAAAGCTCACTAGGAAAGATATCAAGGAGCACATTAACCACTGGGACCTACTTTATAGGAAGGACTTTGGACTCAATATCCCTAACCCTCACAAGATGATAGAGACACCCCTTAGAGATCAACTTTTGAGCTTTAATGCAAAACATGAATCTGCCTTTGACCACCATATCATGACTCCCCCCAAGGACAGTTTCATTAGGGAATTTGAATTTGAACCTATGGGTTTTACAATGAATAGAAGCATAATATGCATGCAGCCAATCCATCCCAAGAATGATATCAAAATGCACCACATCTAACTCAACAAAATAATAAGGCAATATTTTACGCAAAATAAAAATGGGACAATTTCTATAGACCCTCCTAGCAACAGTGGATGCACCAATGGGGGTAGATATCTCATAAGGCTCAAAAAATAATTTGGGTTCAATATGAAACTTTTGGCAATAAAAAGAGTAACAAAAGAAAAAGTGGCAGCTGGGTCTACAATGAACACATAATAAAATCAAAGACATTTAACATACTAGTGATGAAATCGGGCACCTCATTAACCCCTTGCTTTCCTTGAAGAAAATAGAACTGATTGTGCCTTAGGGCACCACCTTGTTGACTTTCTCTTACTATTGGAACAACATTCGCATCTGGGCCTCGTGGATGGCCATATCTACCCTTATGTTGTGCACATGGACAATAAATCACCTTATGATCCACTTCACCATACCCATAACAAGCATTAGTATCCCTCTAACATGGGCCATCATGGTCTCTACCACATCTTAGGCACCAAGAATTAGGCACCACACCACCATCACCTTGGACCCTTGGGTTATCATTATCAAACCTTCTAGTGGGAGCATTGGAAGAACCTTGGACTTGATATAACCGACCACCCTTGGGACTTTGGAATCTACCCTCAAAATAGACCCTCTTGGCCTCATTACCCCTTCCCTTTCTCAACTTTTCCCCCTTCAATTGTTCTACATAAAGCCATCAGGCGAGACAAGTCCATATCACCTATCAGCATAGTGGCACAACATTCTTGATTTACCAAGTCAAACACACCCATCATAAACTTGTTCATCCTAGACCATGGCTCGACTACCAATTTTAGAGAATATTTGGAATATTGGTTGAACTTGAGGGCATACTCCTTCATACTCATGGACTATTGCTTCAAATTCACGAATTCCCTCATTTTGGCCTCCCTTAGCTCAAGAGGAAAGAACCGATTGAGAAATGCTACCTTAAACTCCTCCTAAAGGATCACATTGTTGTTCTGCTTCTCCTCATTCCATTGAGTAAACCATATTGGGGTCACCCCCTTCAGTTGATAAGCCTATGACTTTGCTTTCTCTTCCATCTAACACCCATGATAGACAATACTTTATACACCTCATTAATAAATTTTTGAGGGTCCTCATCCACTTTAGACCCATGGAACTCCGGTGGGTTTGTCCTCATGAAATTCCTCACTGTAGATGTTGGAGTAGGAGCATGAGGGACTTGGTGTCATGACCCAAGCCTACGGCACAGACATGACATGGCAAATGGGGAACCCAAAGGGACCTCGAACAAGCCTCCTAACATATCATCACACATCCTTGGTTGCAGAGGCATAAAAAAACATATTCAATTAAAGTAATGCAAAGGGGACTAAGGGAAACTTGCTTAATCATCAAAGTCAAAAGTCAAGAGTCAAGCTCATGCATAGTACACACCTTGTCTAACATACACCTCTAAAACATAGAAAGAGCGGGGGCTAAGAAAAGGTAACCAGTCTCACCCTCATAGTCAAATATAATATAAGGTAGTGTCTCAATACATAGACAATAGGGAAAATACATAACCAAAGTCGTTGAAATGGAGGACTCACCATAAGCTTAGAGTAGTACTGTCTAACCACGTGGAGGAGGAGAAGGAGGATGATCAACTCGGGCATCGATCTCTACATGGTGATATTATGTAGGCAAGAGTATGTGTTAGTACATTTGAATGTACTAAGTATGTGGGACGCAATGCGACAAGAGACAGGCATCATATTCCACAATGCAAAAATGATAGACAATAGACATATTATAGCAAGATGTCTTGTATGATCAATGCATATGTAAATCATGATTAAGTATATCATGCTCATATAGAATATCATATGTGAAGAATGATACCAAGAAAGATATCCAAGAAATAAACCCCTTGGTTGTTGATGGTGGTCGTACCCCACCATCCATGGTGATGAAGTATAAATTTCTCGCATAGTTGATGATGTTCGTACCCATCTATCCATGGTGACAAGGTATAAACCCCTCGGGATATAAACTCCTCACATGGTTGATGATGCACACACAATAAATATCCATGGTGACGAAGTATAAACCCCTCAAATGATTACCCGGGCCCTTTTCACCACGAATCAGGTATGGTCTATGCAATACTTTATATAGGATTCATCATAGGCTCTAATACAATATTTCATGTAGGAATAAACATATACATCAACTCATTTCATCATCATAAAATCATTCATATCATATCTCTTGCTTTGAACCTTCAATTCCTCATGAAACTATAACTGGATATTTTATCAAACACCTTTGGGGGGTGTAATGGGGGTAGTAGAGCATGCAATTTAAAGATGAAATCATGTAAGAAATTTACTGGTAAAAACTTTAATCAACACCTTGCAACACCCTCAACACATTCATATCAAAACCCCTCATCAATTCCAACTTTATATCAACGATTTAAAGGTCAAAACATGATTAAACAAACATACCTTAGCTTTGGAGAATTTCTTAGTGAAGGTTAACAATGGAGACTTGAAGCTTGAAGAGAATTCTTAAATTTGAATGAGGGTTTTGGGACTTGCTTTTTTAGAGTGAAACAAGTATAAGTGTGGGAATGGGTTTTGGAAAATGTTTAGAGTGATATAAGAGTAGAATAATTCTACGTATGAGCGAAAACACGCTTGGGAAACTTGGGCCCAACACTTAGAAAAAAATTGAGCAGGCTAAAAAAAGAGACCATCCCGATATGTATCTTCGTATCGCGGAGGATATGAAAAAAAATCTAATTATACTGCTGAAATCGCAGAAGTGACGCGGAAAGCTCTTTGGAAATTGTACCATGTGAAATTTCATAAATCGATTTCTTATCTTTAAAATCTAGGTTATACCCTTGTCACCCTAATTTTGATCCCCTAAACAAGAATATGAAGTTGGATTTCCAAAAAACCAAACAAATTTTTAGATATAAAGAAATCAAAATTTTGGGCATTCTGCGACACTTTTTGGGCACTTTTTGGGGTTGTATCAATATCTCTCCCTTGGGAACATTTGTCCCCGAATGTAGAAGAGATGTCCAAGACAAGAGTGATCATGAACAGATCAGCCCTACCAAGAATGCTACATAACATGTACAACACCTTTTTCAAATTCTCAACATAAGCGTAAAATCATCATAAGTTTACCAACTTAAACATGAATGCATATGAATGACTTAGGGCTAAATTCTAACGCTTGAAGTCATGTATGGAACTTAGGACTAGTACCTTAGGATTTAGTGGGGTGGAAGAGATAATGGTATCACTTTTGTATGTCCGTTTTGGCCTCCCAAGTAGCATTTTTGACTTGTTGATTCCTCCAAAGGACCTTAACGGATGCCACCTCTTTGTTCCTCAATATCTTTACTTACCTATCCAAGATCTGAACCAGAACCTCCTCAAAAGTCAAGTTATCCTCAACAACACCCACAACATCAAAAGGCACAATAGTATTAGGGTTACTAACACATTTTCTCAACATAGAATACCAAATGGACCAAATTCATCTCATTAGGCAACCTCAACTCATAAGCTACCTTACCAATCCTTTTTATCACCTCATAGAGACCAACATACCTAGACTTAATTTCCCCTTTTTGCCAAACGGGACCATACATATCATTGGAGAAACCTTCAAATAAACCCAATCCCCCACTTAGAATTCTAGGTCTCTTCTTTTTACATCAGCATAGCATTTTTGACGACTTTCTGATATCCTCAACTTTTCTCTAATCATCTTAACCATTACAAGAGCATCCATGACTAGATCTAGGCCTAACAAAGCCACCTCTCCAACCTCAAACCAACCCACTGGTGATCTATAACATCTCCTATAAAGAGCCTCAAAAGTAGTCATACCAATGCTAGAGTGATAGCTATTATTGTAGGCAAACTCAGTCAATGGTAGATGGTTATCCTAACTACCTATAAGCTCTAAAACACAATCCCTAAGCATATCCTCAAGTGTTTGAATTGTCCTATCGACTTGGCCATCCATTTGAGTGTGAAAGGCCATACTAAGGTGAACTTTGGTTCCAAGAACCCTTTGAAAGGATCTCCAAAAGTGTGAAGTAAATTATGCACCATGATTCAATATAATGGATAAGGGAACCCTATGTAACCTCACTAACTCATGGATGTACAACCTTGCATACTCCTCATCCCCATATGTAGTCTTGACCGGTAGAAAGTGAATCAATTTTGTCATCCTATCAACCACCATCCATAAGGAATCAAAAGCTTTCCTAGTCTTGGGCAACCCAACCATAAAGTCCACGTTAATTATCTCCCATTTCCAAGTAGGAATCTCTATATCTTGGGTTAGGCCACTCGACCTTTGGTGTTCGGCTTTGACTTGTTGATAACTATGGCAACCAGAAACAAATTTGGCAATATCTCTCTTCATGCCTCCCTACCAACACACTTCCCTCTAGTCCCTATACATTTTAGTGGAGCTAGGGTGGATAGAATAAGAGGAATTATAGGCTTCATTAAGAAATTTCTCCCTCAAACCATCAACATATGGCACAGACAACCTACCTTGCTGTCTAATGGCCCCATCTCCCTCTTGGGAGAAAACCTTTATCCTACTCTCTCTCGCTAAGACTTCTACTCAATCAAGGAGGAGTCTAGATCTTGTTTAGATATCACCTTATTGATCAAGGAAGATTTAGAACCATCAATAACAACAACACCATCATCCACATCCTCCAACCTTACACCCAATCTAGCCAACCTATGCACCTCCCAAGCCATCTCCCCATCACCACCATCTATATGAGTTAGGCTACCCATTGACACTCAACTCAAAGCATCCGTCACAATATTAGCCTTACCCAAATTATAATGCACACTCATGTCATAGTCCTTAAGGAGTTCTAGACACCTTCTTTATCTCAAGTAAAGATATTTTTGGGTGAAGACATATTGAAGGCTCTTATGATCGATGAAGACATCAACATGCACCCCATACAAATAATGTTGTCAAATCTTTCATGCGAACACCATGGCAGCTAATTCAAGATCATAGGTACAATAGTTCTTTTCACGCACCATGAGTTGCCTAGAAGCATAGTCTATGACATTACCATTTTGCATTAGTACACAACCCAAACCAACTCTAGATGCATCACAATAGATAACAAAACCTCCAAGCACATCCAATAGAGACAATGTAGGAGCAGACATAAGTTTATCTTTTATTGTTTGAAAACTTTTCTCATATTCGTTGGTCTACACAAATTTTATCTTCTTTTGAGTCAATTTTGTCATAGGAGAACCAATGGAGGAGAACTATTCACAAACCCTCTATAGTAACCTGCAAGTCCTAAGAAACTCCTAATATCCGATGGGGTCAATAGTCTAGGCCAATTCCTAATAACATCTGTTTTCTTAGGATCCACTTTTATGCCATTCACCGATACCACATGACCCAAGAATACAACCTCCTTCAACAAAAATTTACACTTATCATATTTAGCGTATAATCTCTCCTCCCTTAATCTTTGCAACACAACCCTTAAATGACCCATATACTCTTCCCTACAATGAGAATAGATCAAAATATTATTGATGAAGACCATAATAAAGGAATCAATGTAGGGCTTGAAGACATTATTCATTAGGTTCATGAAGATTACTGGTGCATTTTTCAACCCAAAGAACATCACCACAAATTCATATTGCTTATATCTAGTCCAGAAGGCCATCTTGGGAATATTACACTCCCTCACCCTTACTTGATGGTAACGAAAACAAAGATCAACCTTTGAGAAAATTCTAGACCCTTGCAATTGGTCAAACAAGTCATCAATTCTTGGAAGAGGATATATATTATTTATAGTGACCCCATTGAGTTGTCGGTAGTCAATGCACATTCTAAGTGACCCATCTTTCTTCTTTACAAACAACATCGATGCACCCCAAGGTGCTTGACCAGGTCTAACAAACCCCTTATCCAACAAATCCTTCAATTGCTCCTTTAACTCCTTCAAATCCGTCGGGGCCATACGATAAGGGGGAATAGAGATAGTTTGGGTTTCAAAAAGGTTATCTATACCAAAACCTATCTCTCTTTCGAGAGATAAACTGGGAAGGTCATTTGGACAGACATCAAGAAAATCATCCACGACCAAAATCAACTAAATGGAAGGGAATTTGGACTCCACATCTTTGACTCTCACAAGATGATATAAATACCCCTTGGAAATCAACCTATAGACTTTAATGCAAGAGATGAACCTACCCCTCACTATTACATCATGACTTTTCCACTTAAGGATGGGTTCATTTCGAAATTGAGACTTGACCTTATGGTTTCTATAATTGATAGAAGCATAGCATGCATGCAACTAATACATCCCAACAATACTATCAAAATCAACCATATCTAATTCAACAAGATCACAAGGTAAGATTTCATGCAAGATGCAAATCGAACAATTTTTATACACCCTCCTAGCAATAATAGATGCACCAAAAGGAGTAGACACTTAATATGGCTCATGCAATAACTCCAACTCAACATGGACTTTTTTAGAATCAAAGGGGGTAACAAAGGAAAGGGTGGCACTTGGATCAATTAAAGCATATACATCAAGATCAAAAATTTTCAACATACTGGTAACAACATCGAGGACCTCACCAACCCCTTGCCTCCTATGTAGAGCATAAAAGCAATTGTGCCTTGAGACACCACCTTGAGGACCACCTCTACCCAATAGAACCGCATTTGCACCTAAATCTAGCCACGGTTTATTAGATAATCTAATTTCTTGTGGCCAAGCTCCCTACATTCAAAGCATGTATTAAAACCCTTCAAGCATGGGCCCTTATGACTCCCTCCACATCTAGAATACACATCATTTGAAGCCACACCAACAACACCTTGAGGCCTAGGGATGTCATTGCCAAAGCCCTTATTAGTAGCATGATGAGGCCTTTGGCCTTCAAATCTAGCACTCTTGGGAAAGTTGCTTTCAAATCGGGCTTTCTTGGCCTCATGGACCCTCCTCTTTATCCGCTTCTCTTATTCTATTTGCTCGATATATGTCATCAATCGAGACAAGTCCATGTCACTAATACGCATTGTAGACCGGCACTCTTCCCTTACCAAATTGGAGACCCCTATAACAAACTTGTTTATCCTTGACCTAGAATTTGCCACCAAGTAAGGAGCATACTTTAAGAGTTGATTAAATTTGAGGGCATACTCCCTTCCACTCATACCACCTTGCTTCAAGTTCATAAACTCAACCAATTTACTTTTGTAAGCTCAAGAGGAAAAAACCGATTAAGGAAGTCAATTTAAACTCCTTCCAAAGCACTACATAGCCATTACTCTTCTCACCTTTCCATTGATCAAACGAAATTTGGGCTACCCCTTGAGTTGATATGCTTCCAACTCCTCCTTCTCATTTAGCCTAACATCCATGATCGATAAGATTTTGTAGATTTCATCAATAAACTCTTGTGGATCCTCATTCACCTTTGACCCATGGAAAACCAGAGGATTCATCCTCATAAAGTCTCTTAACCTAGATCCCGGTGCTTGGGCCCCTTGTTGAATGGGATCGGCCACCACTTGGGCAAGCATAGTAAGGGCATCCTAGAGCTCACCATTGGTAGGTTGCTCCTCATGAGTTTGGGCCCGCCTTCCTCTAGTATTCAACATAATCTAGCTTCGCAAAGAACAATCCTTAGGTTTAAATACTTATCACAACTCCATAGCATGACTTAGGACATGAAGAATGGACACATTTCTTAAAATGTCTCATAGCCTCCTATTCATAGTCATGGTGCGCTTCACAACTATCAATAGGAGTCTAGTCTATGCGATGTTTTAGACTCTAGGATCTATCAACCTAGTGCTTTGATATCAAGTTTTTCATGATCAAAGCCTAGGGCCTAAACTTCACACAGTGAATAGGGAACCCAAAGGGACCCCAAACAAGCCTCTTAACATATCATCACACATCCTTATTTGCAAAAGCATCAGAAAAAACATATTCAATTAAATAAGGGAAAGGGGACTAAGGGAAACTTGCTTAAACATCAAAGTCAAAAGTCAAGAGTCAAGCTCATATATAGTACACACATTATCCAATATACATCTCTAAAACATAGAAAGAGTGGGGGCCAAGATAAGGTAACTGGCTCACCCTCATAGCCAAATATCACATAAGGTAGTGTCTCAATACATAGATAATAGGGAAAATACATAACCAAAGTCCCTGAAATGGAGGACTCACCACAAGCTTGGAGTAACATTGTCTAACTACATGGAAGAGGAGGACGATGATCAACTCGAGCACCGATTCTTACATGGTGATAGCATGTAGGCAAGAGTATGCATTAGTACATTTGAATGTACTAAGTATGTGGGATGCAATACGACAAGAGATAGGTATCACATTCCAAAATGCAAAAATGATAGACAATAGGCATATTATAGCAAGATGGCATGTATGATAAATGTATATGTAAATCATGCTTACGTATATCATGCTCATATAGAATATCATATGTGAATAATGAGACCAAGCAAGATATCCAAGATATAAACCCCTTGGTGGTTGATGATGGTCGTACCCTGCCATACATGGTGATGAAGTATAAACCCCTTGCATGGTTAATGGTGGTCACACCCTACCATCCATAGTGATGAGGTATGAACCCTTCGCATGGTTAATGATGGTCATACACCAAATATCCGTGGTGATGAGGTATAAACCCCTCGTATGGTTGATGATAGTCCAACCCCAAACATCCATGCCAACGAAATACAAATCCTTCGCATGGTTACCTGGGCTCTTTTCCCCCTGAGATCGGGCATGGTCTATGCAACACTTTAAATAGGATTCATCATAGGCTCTAATGCAATATATCATGTAGGAATAAACATATACATCAGCTCATTTCATTATCATAACATCATTCATATCATATCTCATGCTTTGGAGCTTCAATTCATCAAGAAACCATAACTGAAAATTTATCAAACAGTGTGGGGGTTTGTAATGGGGGTAAAAGAACATCCAATTTAATGACGAAATCATGCAAGAAAATAAGTGATAAAATTTTTAATCAACACCTTGCAATACCCTTAAGACATTCATATCAAAAACCCTCATCAATTCTAACATCTGATCCAAGATTTGAAGCTGAAAACATGCTTAAACAACCATATTTTCATACATTAAAATCACTATGCATTAAATTTCTCAATATTGAAGATCCACATGTAAAATCAACTTTAAATTATCCATTATTAAGTCAAAGAGGGTTTAAGCACCATGGGTGAAAGGACACAACAGTTCAACACCACATACCTTAGCTTTGGAGAAGTTCTAGGTGAAGGTTGACAATAGAGACTTGAAGCTTGAAGAGAATCCTTAAATTCGGATAACGGTTTTAGGACTTGCTTTTTGAGAGTAAAATAAGACTAAGTGTGGGAATGGTTTTTGGGAAATGTTTAGAGTGATATAAGAGTAAAATAATTTTAAGTATGAGTGAAAGCACGCCTTGGAAATTTGGGCCTACCACATAGAAAAAAATTTAGCAGGCTGAATAAAAAGACAGTGCCTAGATACACAACTTTATGTTACAAAGGTGACGCAAAAACTCCAATTACACTCCTTGGGTCGCGGAAGCAACGCAAAAAGCTCTCTTGAAATTGTACCATGTGACATTTCATAAATTAATTTCTTCACTTTAAAATCGAGGGTAGACCCTTGTCACCCTAATTTGGACCCCCTGAGCAAGAATATGATGTTGGATTTTTGAAAAAACAAATGAATTTTTAGACATAAAGAAATCAAAATTTTGGGCATTTTGAGGCATATTTTTGTACACTTTTTGGGGTCATTTCACTTGGCCCCTTGATTGATTTGATTAGTCATAGCTTGAGCTAAAATGGCAATAGCATCCCAGAACTCTTCATGAGCTAGTTGTTATTCCGGCATAAGAGCTCTTTTTTCCCTTATGATAGGCATGATCTAGCATAGCAAACAACATTCGTTAGGGAAAAAGCCTTATTTTAACTTCTATAGCACGACATAGATCAAGAAGAAGGGATACATTTCTAAAATACCTCATAGTCTCTTACTCATAGTTATGGTGCACTTCACAACCATGAATAAGACTCTAAGCGACGCGGTGTGTTGGATGACTAGGACCATTAACAACCTAGTGCTTTGATAATAAGTTTTTTAAGACCCAAGCTTAGTGCTTGGATGTGACACAACAAATGGGAACCTAAATAAGCCTCTTAGCCTGTCATTTACACATCCTTGGTCGTGGAAGCAATTAAACAATAATAACAAAGTAGAAATAAGGATAGAGGGACTAGGGGAAATATTTAATAGAATAAATCATCAAAAGAGTCAAGCTTAAGACATAATTGCATAACTAGTCCAATAACACCTCTAGCATAGATTGGGTGGGGGCCAAGACACTTTCCAGGCTCACCCTTTTTGTATCAAAATGCAACATAAGGAAAGATCAAATGTAAGCGTGCAAAGCTAATGTCCCCGAACATGAGGACTTACTAATAACTTATCTTCAAAATAGTTAAGCAAGCATAGGGAGGATGATCATGAGGGGCTCTTATTCCTACATGGTAACATCATGTAGGTATAGAGTGTGCATTAGTACTTTTGAAAAATACTAAGTCTGTACGATATGATGCAACGAGAGATAGGAAACTTAATCAAGATGCATAATCATAAGCAAGATATGGTATATTAGCAACACGACATGCATGATCAATGTTTGAAGTGAAACATGCTTATACGAAACATAATACATGTGTAAGAAGAGACCATTATAATAGACCAAGCAATTAGTACTTGGAATCCATGGCCTACCAGCCCCTTGAAAGGCGATTGAGGTATCTACCCCTCAATTAGTAGATGGGCATAGTACCACACATCAATGTGGACAAGGTATATACCCCTCAACATGGTAGATGGACATAGCACCCCCATCATAGTAATTAAGTCATATACCCCTTAACTGGTAGATAGACATAGCACCCTCCATTATAGTGGTCAAGGTATTACCCCTTAACTAGTAGATTAACATAACACCTCTATCATAGTGGTCAAGGTATATACCCCTTAACTGGTAGATGGACATAGCACCCTCCATCACAGTGGTTGAGGCATAGCACCACCTCAACAAGGTGTGGTCAACTTGCAACACTATATGTACTTTTTCATGAAGTCAATACATAAACACATTACTTTCATTATTATAAAGTCACTTGAATCATGGGTTATGCAATAGATCATTAATAACTCAAGAACACTAAACTGGGCATTTTATCAAATACTTGGTGAATATGTAATCCTAATTCAAAATCAAGCAACTCAAGAGTAAAATCATGTGAGAAAACTTAATGTAAATAAACCTGCCAACACTTGGTAACACCATCATAGAATATACATTGAAACCCTTTATCAAATCTCATACTAGATCATAGATTCATAGCTCAAAACATGCTTAAACAACCACATTTTTTATGAAACCCCAACATAGTTTATATTCAAATTTCATAGTAGAAGATACCCACAAATAATTAACTTGAAAACATGCAATTTACATGAAAAAGAAGGTTGGGCACCATGGGTGAAAGGACACAATGGTTGAAACTCATATACCTTATGTTTAGAGATTTCCTTGATAAAGATTTGAATAAGAACTGGAAGTTTGAATGAAATTCTTGAGATTTGGAATGAGATTGGAACACTTGAATTTAGGTGAAATATTTGTCTAAGTGTTAGAGAGGATTTTGGGGAATGTCTTATATGATATGGAGTTAAAATATGACTAAGTATAGGTGTTTTTATGCATAGGAAGGCTTAGGCCCAAGACCCAAAGCCTTAGGCAGAAATAAGAAAACTGACAACAAAATACACTACTCCGCGATGGCATTGCGTCGCGGAGCCAACACAGACTACCACTGTTTTGCCAAACTTAGGAAAACCAAATTTTTTTATGGTTGCTCTAAAATTGGGGTTAGATCCATCTCATACTCAATTTTCCCCCTGATCAAGAATATGAAGTCGAATTTTTGATATCATGCATGGACTTTGAGATATAAGAAAATTACGATTATGGGCATTTTCGAGGCATATTTTCGAGCATGTTTCAGTGTATTTCAATTTGAAATCTTGGGAACAATACATCAGACCAATTGATATAAGAGAATTACCATCTTTGTCACAATTTTGACTAGTTTTTGTACGACCTAAGCCTAGGGCCTAGACGTGATACTACGAATGAGAAGTCCGAAGACAATCAAAACAAACCTCTTGATTATAAAATGCACACATCCTTGGTTTCATAAGAAAAATAAAACCATAAATAGTGTCAATTAATAAAAAAGGGGTAAAACGGGACTAAGGGAAGTCTTTGATAATAATAAATGCAAAACAAGAGCCAAGCTCATGGCATATACAAACATAGTATCCAACAACACTTCTACTTTAAAATGGAGCAGGGGCCAAGACATAATCTGAGCTCACCCTCATAATAATAAATATTTAACATAAGTAATAAGTCTTAATATAGCATAAAATAAGTAGATATGATCCTCAGACTTGAGGACTCACCAAAGACTTCCTCAAGGAACTGAACTAGCCACGTGGTGGAGAATGATCAAAAGGAGCTCTGATTCCTACATGGTGATATCATGTAGGCATAGATGGTCCATTAGTACATTCGAATGTACTAAGTATGTGGGGTGTAATGCAACAATAAGTTAAGCCAATATATTAAAAACTTGTAATCATAATCAATGGATATATAATCTCAATATGACATGCATGATCAATGCTAGTAATATAACATGCTTGTAAAATATTTAACTTGCATAATATACAATATATATATGGGAAGAGACCTCAATCGGTATAAACCAAGTAGCTACAACTTGGAATCCGAGGCATGACAATCCCTCAATACAGGAGACCAGGCATGGCACACCTGGTCTACTTGTCAAGGCAAACAAAACATGATAAACATGATAATGTGCACTAGATGGATCCACTAGTATATCAAGGGTAATAAATAATCCTATGGTGGAATATAGTTTAGAGACTAAAGACTTTATATAAGGACCCCTTGTTTCAAGCCCCCCACCTTAAGCCTCAATCGGTGCTAAGTCAAATCGTGCAAAATACTTGAATTAATCATGACTTTAATAACTTGTAAGAGACATGATAGCATGACTTGAGTAGTTCATAAACATACTTGACCTCTACAAGTAAGCCTAACTTGAACATAAGAGTAGATAACAATTATATAGGAACCCTTGCTTTAACATGAATAGCTCACAAGAGGTAATAATCTTGAAACAGGGCTCAACTTGATACTTGTAAAATGATCGTATTTTTCATGAATTAAATACACACTTGAAAGCCCTTAATCAATATGAAGTCACTTGGAATGTACATTATGTAGTAGTTTATCAACAACTTGAGAATTTTTGTCATATAATTTCATCAAACGCATAGTAGGTTCATGATACTTGTTCAAAATTATGCAACGCAAGAGTAAACAAGATGAGTAAAATCAATTTAAAATCAACCCACTAATATTGTAGTAAAACCCCAATTTGGGTATCATGAAATCCATATCAATAGTTCGTCATAGTTCATAGTTTTCAAAGATCAAATCATGCATAGTCTCAATAGACATAAATCAACTCATGGCATAAGTTTAAAGTAGACATTCATGCATATTCAATTAATACTTGATAAATCCCAACAAAATTTATGTCATATCTCATAATAAAAGATATCCATATAACTTTAAATCATGTAATTTTCGTAAAAAGAGAAAGTTGGGCTCCATGAGTGAAAGGACCCATAGATGAATACCCACATACCTCAAACTTGAATTTTCTCAAAATTAATTTGGGGGAAACTTGAAGATTGAGATAGGTTCTTGAGTTCCAAAACTGAGCTTGAAATCCTTGAATTTGAATGAGAGATTTGATAAAGTCATGGAGAGGTTTTAGAGAGGGTTTTGTGAGTTATAGAGTTGACAAATGGCTAAGTTTAGAAGATTTCACGTTTAAATAGACATAGGGGTATTAGCATAATGCCCTTGGAAAAGAATAGGACAACTATAGAAAGTTTTACATTAGCCCGCGCCCCTAGCGCAATGCGGACTAGACACACAGGCCAAACAATACTAGTCCATGCCGTAGGCGCATCGCGGCTTGGGCAAGGATAACCACTGGATTTCAAAAATTAGTGAAAATTAATTTTTGGTATGGTTCTTCTAAAATTTAGGTTATATCAATTTCCCACTAAATTTCTCCCCCTGATGAATAATATGAAGTCGAATTTTGAAAATCATGCATTGATTTTGAGATATGTGGAAATTACTATTATGTGGCACTCCAAAGCACTTGAGGGGTGTTTCAATATCTCCCTCTTGGGAACATTAATCTTTGAATTTCAAATAAACAAGAGTAATATAAGTAATTATGAAGCTTTCAGCCCGACATGAATGCAACAAATGCACTTTGAATATCATTTTCAAAAAATCTCAACATAAATGTCGAAAATCACCATAAACTTATTACCATGAACATGAATGCATGAAAAATAACATGAATGCTGAAACATGGGACATGAAATCATAGACAACACTGAAGTTATTACCTTTGTCTTTTATAGAGTGGAAGAGGTATGGATATCGCTTTTTCATGTCCTCTTTGGCTTCTCATGTGGCACTTTCAACTTGTTGATTCCTCCAAAGGACCTTGACGAATGTTACTTCTTTGTTCCTCAACCTTTTCACTTATATATCTAATATCTCCACTAGGACCTCCTCATATGTCAAATTATCCTTCACGACACCCATAACCTCTGAGGGAGCACTTGGGTCACCTACACTCTTTCTCAATATCGACACATGGAATGTTAAGTCACTGGTGCGTAGGGCCTTATGAAATAGTTTAGTGGATTAGCAAAGAGTCTATAGATTGGATTTCCATTTGGAGATGAGTACTATTCACCTAGTCTTCCATGTGTCTATATAGAGGAAGTTGAGTGGTGAAACTAGTTCAATTGTCGCTTTAGAAGGTGTTGAGGTTGAAGAGAACTTGTCCTATGAAGTGGTTTTGGTTGAGATTTTTGATATACAAGTAAAGCGGCTTAATAACATGGATGTGGCTTTGGTTAATGTACTTTGGAGAAATATGTTTTGATACAAGTTTTATTGATTTTATGATTTTCAAGAGAAAAGTTATAGATTGTTTTCCCATGATTAAGATGTTTAATGTTTAAGTCAATCCTTTCAAGCTAAGTTTAGTTCTCATTTGAGGACGAATGTTCCCATGAGGTGATTATGTAAGGACCTTAATCTCATGAGACTATATTGATGCTTAAAAATCAAGGTTCCAGGAGTTTTTAACCAAGGTGACATTCCATGATCCCCTCCACGAGCTATGGAGGTTGTCTAGGGGTAGCCTTTGGCCTTGTGTTTGATGTATTTAGGCTTATTGTGGAGTTTAAGACAAACTACCCATCCACTGAGCCCCTCACAGCTCGTGGTGCAAACCACTGGCCGTGAAGGTGGCTCGTGGTAGGTGCCCATAGTTTGGAAGCCACTATGTGGCTAAAGAACCTAGCACAACCCCTTATGTAATTCGTACAACACATAATAGCTTGTAGTGAGGTCCCATGATAGTGAGTCCAAAAAATTTCTAAGTATCAAATCACCATCTTAGAACTTGGATCTTTGTATGGGAGTTTGTACAGACTATGGAGCTTTGTACGAACCGTGAAGCCGTCAATAGAAACGACCTTGTCTAAAATTTTGCTAAGTATCTGAAGATCCATATCATGGACACTTGTAAAGTTACTTGTCATGTTCATGAGTCATGGTGCTCGTTCATGAGACACCTAGACACTTTTTAGTGCTCATTTTATTAGTGACTTTCTCATAATTTTGGTGATTTCTATGGGTAGAACTTTCTAACCTATCCAAAACCCTTGAAAAGAGTTATACACCTTGATTCTTACTCAAATTCATTCATCACTCATAGAATATTCAAATTCTCTCTTCTATTCTCCAATGAATTTCTTCTTGCTTCTTCTAAATTACCTGAGGTATGTGGGATTGATTAATGGTCCCTTTCAACCATTAAGACTCCAAGCACTTCTTACTCCTTGATTTATGAATTTCAAGCTTACTTTTTATATAGGTCTTTTTAATGTTGATTTAATTCAATTGAGATATAGATTGTATTTAATTGATGTTTTAAAAGTGGGTTAAGCCCTAATATGTCGAATTGTATTGATATTATGATGATTTGACTATGCATGTCCCTTTGAAATGTTGATTTAGGCATGAGTAATCTCAAGTATGATTTAAATGTGAATTTCTTCATGGATTTACTTGGATTTGATATTATATTATTGATTTAATATAAATCTCTATTGCTGATACTATTCTCTCATTATTTATGGCATAGGCATACATGAGCATTAGTTTTCATGAAGATTATGATGTGGGTTAAAACTCAAATATGTTGATGAATAAGATTTTGATAAAAGTATAGTTATAACATGACATTTGATCACATAATATCTATGATATGGCTCTTTGAGAAATTATGGATGTTTACACCAACATGTACAAGTATGAATGGGCTATTTTATGCATTAAACTATGACATGAAGTGTGAGTTTGCTTTTTATCCCAAGAATGCATGAATTGATGTATGATTTGGCTCTTTAGCACAAGTATATATGAGTATGAATAATGTTTTGCTTTTAAGGCTAAGTATGCATTGAAATGATTTGAAAGTCTTATGCCTTTTTTGAAAGCATTTGTATGTATACATATTCTTGTGGGATGATAACTTAGCACCGAGCGACATGTTGGAGGAGGATTATTTCCAAGGGTCCAGTACCCAAGTTCTATAACTATGTGTCAAACATAGGCTCATGTTTATGATAATTTTTACTGAAATGGTAGGCCTATAAGGTAAGGTTATCATTACTTTTTTCTCATGAAAAATCTTATCGATATAGGGGTGCCTATAAGGTAAGATTGCTTTTCCAAATGGGAGACCCATAAGAAAAAGTATGGTGTACCTTTAGCGAGTAGATAAACTCTTATTTGAAGTTGGGAAGACACAAAAATTCCATGTAATAGCTCACATGGTCTATATGTTGATTGAGGTCTCATCCCATATGTTGAAGTATTATGGCATTTCATACATCATGGATTTCATGGCATATTGATATGCTACACTTCCTTGTATGTATACTTCATTCTGGATATGCGCCCTTATCATCTAACATTAAATGATAGTTTAATAAGTTCATATGCATTGCACGCCCACAAACTTAGTACGTTCAAACGTACGAGGACATATTCTTGCCTACATGATCTAACCATATAGGGACTGGACACTATCTTTATCCATCTCTTGACGGTTAGCTCGGATTGTCAAACTTGCTTGTGGTGAGTCCTATTAGTCAGGGAAAAACCACCTTCTATCTACCTATTATGTTATTTCTTCTTTTGTCTTTACTATGAGGGTGAGCTTGGGACATGTCTTAGCCCTTGTCCTTGTCTATGAATTAGAGGCATTATTGGACAATATGTAAACTCTATGTGTGGATTTATGTTATATTATGTTATTTGTTGGATGATGTTATCGCTTTATATTGATGATATGATGATATGTTAATGATAAGATGGGAAATGTGGAAAGTCTTAAGTCAATTCTATTCCCATAGAGTGAGTCATACTTACTCACCCCTTAGTCATTGTGTGTTATGTGTTATGTGAATCCATGTAAATCCCTGTCCCTATATCGTCCCATAGTGTAAGTCATACTTTCCTATCCCTTAGAACTATGCGTTGTATTTTCTAATTATGCGCTTCTAAACTAATGATGTGCATGTGGATGATATGAGACTTGTTTGTAGACTCTTGGATTCCTATTTGCCATGTCACCTCTTGACCATAGGTCTGGGGTGTGACAAGATTCATATAAGAGCACTAGGTTTATAAATGATCTGCATAGTCCAATATGACGTGTCAAATAGAGTCCTTCTCGTGGATATGAAGTGTAACTTACCTATGATTGAGAGCCTATGATGGTGTTTTAGGAATCATCTCACTTCTTCATTTCTAATATCGTTCTTTTGACTTTGTCTTAATGCTTCCTAACAGCCATGGTGTCCTTGATACCTTATAATAGATTCCTCTTAGAATATCCCCTCTACCAAGATAGGCCTCAATTAATGAGGACCAAGTCCCCCAATAACCTATAGGAGAGTCAGTTACTCATGATAAATTCTTGACTCCCTTTGTCATGCTTGACCAAGTGGTGAAAAACCATGCTAGGTAGGCTAATCCTCTCCCTTATGCTCCTACTACAATTGCTAGAGTAAGGGATTTCACTAGGATGAATGATCCAGAGTTTGATAAGTCAAAGGCTAATGAAGATGCCCAACACTTCAGTGATGAGCTCTCTAAAATGTTGACTATTATAAGGGTAGCTTTCGAAAGAGAAATCTGAGTTAGTTGCCTATCGGTCGAAGGATATGGTTCAATTGTCGTATAACCATGGTTGATGGAGAGGATCGATGATGATGGAGTTAGTTTGAAATAGTTTAAAATTGTCTTTTTGGAACATTTTATTCCTCTTGAGATAATAGAGGCCAAAATGACCGAATTTATCAACCTCAAGCAAGGTGGTATGAGTGTGAGGGAATATAACCTCAAATTCACAAAGTTCTAAAAGTATTCTCCTATGATAGTGGCTGACCCCTGTGAAAGAATACACAAGTTGATTTCTTGGATCTCGTATTTGATTGGAAAGAATGTCATACAACTATGCTTATTTAGGATATAGATGTCTCCAAGCTTATGACTTATGCTGAACAGATTGAAGGGAAAAAGCTCAAAGAGAAGAGGGTGAATGATTCCAAGAGGGCTTGTTATGATGGTGGGTTCTCCAACTCTAGTAGTAGTGGTGGATATGTCTCTTTCAATAAAGACATGGTTTGAATACAAAGGTTGCATATGCTAGATTGATCCTCCCAAAGCACACGTTGGAGGTTGGTGCTTGTTTTGGGTATGGTGATATGGGTCACAAGGTTGTTGATTATCCTAAAGCTACCAAAAAGGATCAGTGTCAAGTGGGTCAAGGTGATCAAGGCAAGAAAAAAGCTCATCATGGTGATGCCCCCCAAAATAAAAGGTTTTATGCTTTGTATGCTCGACATGAAATATAGGAGACTCGGGATGTAGTGACTGGTATGTTAAAAGACTTTGATTTTGATGTCAACGATTTGCTTAACCCAGGTGGAAATTTCTCTTTTGTGACTCCTCTTTTGGCTGTTAAGATTGAGTCCTGAAATTTTAAGGGAGCCCTTGCCAATTTATACTTCCGTCGGTGAGTCTATTGTAGCCCAAAATATCTATAGAGGTTTTCCTATCTTTGTTTTATATAAAGTCCTTCCATGTAATCTTTTGGAACATGAGATGTTTGATTTTGATAGTATTCTTAAGATGGATTGGTTGCATGCTTCATATGTCTCTATAGATTGTAGAACCTAGAAAGCCAAATTCCAATTTTGGATAAGTCCATTTTTGAGTAGGAGGGTAGTGATTCTGCTATTAAGGGTCATTTTATCTCTTATCTGAAAGCTTGAAAGAGAGTTTCTAAGGGGTGAATCTATCATATTATGTGGGTTATAGATATAGAGTCTGAGTTACCTACTCTTGAATCAGTTCCGGTGCTTAATGAGTTTCCACATGGTGTCCCTGAAGATTTACCCGCTTTTATCCCAAAATCCAAGTAAGCTTTGACATAGATCTCCTTCTGGATACTCAACCTATTTTTATTCTTTCTATCGTATGACACTGGCTAAATTAAAGGAGTTGAAGGATCAATTGAAGAACTTATTTCAGTAAGTCTTTATTAGACCAAGTGTATCGCCATTAGGTGCTCAAGTATTATTTGTGAGAAAGAAACATGGGTCTCTTCGGATGGTGCATTTATTATAGTCAATTGAATAAAATAATCATCAATAAAAATATCCATTGCCAAGGATTGGCGACTTATTTGATCAACTTCAAGGAGCTACCCATTTCTCAAAGATTGACCTCCATACAGTTATCATCACTTGAGGGTTAGAGAGTGTAATATTCCCAAAATGACTTCTAGTTATCATTCAAATAAGGGTTAGAGAGTGTAATATTCCCAAAATGACTTTCCAAACTAGAAACAGGCATTTTGAATTTGTGGTAACATCATTTGGTTTGACTAATTCTCTAGCTATGAACCTTATAAATTAGGTGTTCAAGACATTTGTTGATAGTGTTATGGTTGTCTTCATCAATGATATTCTGGTTTATTCCCGAAGTGAATGGGACTATATGGATCACTTGAGGTTGGATCTTTAAACTTTGAAGGAGGTGCGATTTTTTGACAAGTTTAGTAAATATAAGTTTTGATTGGGTGAAGAATCTTTCTTAGTCATGTAGTATCTAGTGATGGCATTAAAGTTGAGCAAAAGAAGATTGAGACTGTGAAGAATTGTCCCAGACCATTGACCGCTTCGGGTATTTGATGTTTCTTTAAGTTAACTGGTTATTATAAGAGGCATATTGAAGGTTCTCATCTACTGCATCTCCATTGACTAAATTGACTTAAAAGAAGGCCTAGTTTATATGGTCAGATGACTGTGAGAAGTATTTTCAGATTTTGAAAGATAGACTTACATTAGCTCCTATTTTGCCTTTACTGAATGGCTTAGGTGGGTTGTGGTGTATTATGATGCTTCTCGGATAGGGTTGGGTTGTATACTCATGAAGGATGGTAAGATGATAGCTTGTGCATCTAGGCAACTGAAGGTGCATGAACAAAATTATCTGACTCCTTATCTTGAGTTTGCAGCTGTAGGTTTGCTTTGCAAATTTGGAGACACTATTTATATGGGGTTCATATTGATGTGTTCACCAATCACAAGAGCTTGCAATACATTTTCACCTAAAGGGACCTAAATTTGAGGAAAAAAGGTGCTTGGAACTTCTAAAAGATTATGATATAAGTGTTCAATATCATTCTAGCAAGGTGAATGTTGTAACCGATGCTCTTAGTAGGTTATCCACGAGTAATGTGGCCCATGTTGATAAAGGAAAGAAAGAATTGATAAAATAATTTCATCACTTGTGTAGATTGGGTGTTATATTGGCTTACTCTAACAATGGAAATTCATGTTCAGAATAGGGAAAAGTCTTCTGTGGTTGTTGATGTCAAAGCAAAGCAAGACTTGGACCAGTCTTAGGTTAAGTTGAAGAAATTGGTTGCAGAAAAGAAGATAGAGGTTTTCTCCCAAGGGGGAGATGGTGTGCTTCCTTAAAAGAGCAATTGTGTGTTCTTGATATTGATGGTCTTAGAGAAGTGATCAGGAGAGAAGCCCATAACTCTCATTATTCTATGTATCAGGGATCTACCAAAATGTATCATGATTTGAGGGAGGTGTATTTTTGGTATTGTATGCAGAAAGACATGGCCAAGATTTTATTCAAGAATCCTAATTGTCAACAAGTAAAATAACATCAATGGTCTGGTAGTTTAGCTCAAGATATTGAGATTCCTACTTGGAAGTGAGAAGATGTGAATATGGATTTTGTAGTTGGTTTCCCTTATACCCGAAAGCAATTTGATTTAATTTGGGTCATCATTGGTAAGATTACTAAATTAACTCATTTCCTACCTATCAAGACTACCTTCAATGCTGAAGATTTTGCAAACATATACATCTGACAGATGGTAAGGTTGCATGGTGTGCCTAAGTCTATCATATTGGATACTGGAACTTAATTTACATCTCACTTGTTGAATCATTTCAAGAAGGGCTTGGCACTAAGGATAAGTTAAGTAACACTCTCCATCCTCAAACCGATGGACTAGTCGTGTAACACCCCACACCTTACAATATTAGTACTATGCAAGTTAAACATGATATGGTTTGGTCAAATTAGCACCAATATTTAAAAGTTCTCGATTCTCATATTGTAAAGGGATATGTGCATCTAACACTGAAGAGGATCGAGTGTAAATAAGCTTTAAGTTGAATTTAGAAGATCATTACCTTAAATGAAGTAAGAGAATTGAGGTGTTTGTAGGGCTTAGGAAGCTAGCAGGTAAGTCACCTACTTGCTTAACTTAAATTTGCTAGCTAAATGGAGACGAGGCTTAACATCAAATTTGTCTAAGTCTGATCATAAATGGGCTTTATTTTTAGCCCAAGAAGAATATAAAAATACCCCAAGTACATCACAATACACTCAACCATTTAGGCCCAAACCAAGTGAAGAGAAGTTTGGAAAATGGACAGCCAAAGCCCATCAATTTTGAGACCCATTTAAGCCCAAGTGTGAGGTCTAAGCTGCTCTCTCACTAGCTTAATAATATGTAGTATTAGGTGGTCAATAGGTTAAAAGAAAGTTGGCCAAATTAGGCCTTTAAAAAGGGGTTACAAGCAGCAAATTTCATTCACTCTTAGACTTAGAAAATTTCATCTTTCAAAATTTTCTCTCTACGCTTTCTTAACATGCAAAGTAGCCACAAGGGAACTTATAGGGTTCTTGGAGAAGCCCTACACCTTGAAGGTAGTGTTAAGTAAGTTTACATATCTATTTAGTATGGTTTTCGTATGAAAAAATAAGAAGTATATGCTAGTATGTTTGTGCTGGAAAATTTGGACAGCATGTGTTTAGAAAGTTACTGCACACTTGCCTTTTGTTTTAGAGACTTCTTTATGGTTTATGGGATTTATTATGAAGATATGTTGATGTTATTAACATGGATTGAGTGATAGATATTACCCTAAGGTTTCTGCCCTGATTTTCGTTTCATTTAACAAACGAGTTTTGTTATGCTATCTTAAGTGTAATGTTGATTGGAACTTATGGGCTGTTGGATGGAAGGCTATTGGCTCATGTCCTTCATGGCTTCTTGAGTGCTATTCTAAGACTGTTTTAGGACTATTTTTATGTACAAATGTTGTTGGAATAGTTTGGTTACAGTTGGAACAGGTTTGGAATTATCGACCTTGAAATGTAGCGAAGGGAGGTAACGTTATGCTGTCCACTGTAGGTTGTGTAGAACTGTCATGTGTTGTGCTTTGTAGGCTGTTGTGAGATTTGTATGGAACTAAAATAGGCTTAACATGATATGTACATGCGAATGTGTATTAGAAAGTACAATTAGGGGCAGAAAGGTTGAAAGAATATGCTCGAATTTATAAATACCCGCTTGTTGCCTATGTGTTGCTTTTTTTATGTGATTGGGCTGCCAAGATGTATCTATTGGCTGCTAATGCTAGTTTTATCACCTACTATGTTATAGATAAATATTTGGAGGAAGGGAAGGTTACCTCGAGGTAGTAATGAGGTATGTAAGGCTACTTGATTTCGTATTACTTGGTATGAAATCTAAATCTTTCCTTGGCACATAAAGACACTTGCCAACTCCTACACAACTATTAACCATGTCTTCACTCTTTCGCACGTTCATATGCTTTCATACATAGTCACCTTCAAATCTGCAAACATGCTGGGATACCAAGTTATATGGGTTCTTGTAGCAAAATAAAGTTCACGAGTTATTTCATCTCATACACATTTCATTATTTGTGTAACGTACTCTTTTCATTGTCATATTATCTTGTGACCACTAAAAGAATCATCTCAAAGGTAATTGAAAGGTAAAGTATATTATTTATTAATGGGTGGTATCCCGAGGAGTGGAAGAATCACCTAGCCAGGGATGACCCTATCACAGATGGTAGCCCGAGGGGTTAAGGAACCTAGCCATGGACGATCCCGATACAGTTTTACCACCAATCAACAAGTCATTTGTATTACATACTATGCACAGATTATACATTAAAGGTAAATTAATTATAAGAACATTAAGTACATGATCCCACAGTATGACTAAAGGTGGTCCCTTATCCTATACCAGTGCATAGTTTTATTTGAGTTGTTACTTCCTATACAGTATATCCTACCTTACATATTCAGTATATTATCTCATACTAACACCCCTTACGTGGGACCTGCATTTCATGTTGCAGGTACAGATGCTAGTAGATCTCTCCAGTAGGAGTATAGGATATCCAATTGTTGTTACCAAGCTCCAGTTTACTTCAGAGCTTTGTGTCTAGAGCTTATATTTATGTATTGTACAGTTAGTCGAGGTGGGGCCTATCCCAACCCTTGTCAGATACTTTTCCTTATCTAGAGACTTTGTAGACTATATAAATTAAAGTGTGGTCATGTCTCGTACTTTAAACACCTTGGCCACAATGGCCTAGCCATATGTATTTTCTTTTGGCTTATTATCATTGTTTATTTTCTCAAAGGCATGTCAAACATAAGAATCCCTTATGATATATATAGAAAGCATATAGATACAGTTTGATTCTGTCAGGACTTTTCAGCAATGGGTGCTAGTCTGCCCTAATGGGGCTTCAGGCATCACAGAAGTGGTATCAAAACCGGTCGTCCTCGAGAGTCTACAAAGTTGTGTCTATGTAGAATCTTGTTTAGAGATGTGTTGTGGACCAAATTTTTAAGCAAAAGGCTACGTAGCATTAAGGAGTTTGTTATTTTCTTTTCAATCTTTAGATCGTGCCATAGAGCCAAGCGTAATAGGTGCATTATGTCTAATTCCCAAATTGTTTTGTACAACAAGTATGCCTGAAACCGGGCAAAATAAAGGTAAAGAGAAGGGAGTAGAAGTGGTGGTTGGTATACCCAGTCAGGTGAGACAACGAAATAAGGTTCAAGAGAAGTCTCTGTCATAGACATCTCCAATTCCTCTAGTTCCTGATAAACCCGAAAGTAGTGAAATTTCCCCAGAACCACCTGTTGATGTTACCATGCAGGATTTGAGAAATGCAGTCCAACTATTGAATCGTATAGTTGTTGGCCAAGGTCAAAGGCAGGAAGGTCCTGTTATGGGTACAGGTGGTATGAATAGGGCAACAGGCATAAGGATACGTGATTTTCTTAATTTGGACCCTCTATCCTTCACTAGGTCAGATCCTAATGATGATCCCCAAGACTTTATTGATCAGATTTAGTGAACTTTAGATGTTATGCATATGAGTGGTATAGAAGTTGTCGAGTTAGCGACATATAGGTTGAAGGGTATGGCTATATTGTGGTATGAAGCTCGGAAGTAATCTAAGGGTATAGATGCACCTCCAACTACTTGGGAGGAGTTCACAGAGTCATTTCTTGACCATTACTTGCCATTAGAGATTCGAGAGGCCCATCCAGATCAATTCTTGAATCTCCACCAAGGGAATATGAGCGTGAGGGACTATAGCCTTCAATTTAATTCCCTAGCCAGGTCAGCTCCTAATGTAGTTGCTGCTATAGCAGATAAAGCTTATCGATATGTAGATAGATTGGATATGTATCTGGTCAGAGACTGTGTCATTGTCTCCTTGAACAAAAACATTGATATAGCGATAATGCAAGCTTTTGCACAAAAATTAGAGCATCTGAGGCAAAGGAGAAGGATACAAGAGTTAAAAAGAGGGTCGATCAAGAGGGACAGGTCTACTACGTAGTTTACACTGCCCCAAGGTAAGATTAAGCCTTAGTTTTCTAATAGACCACCTAGGCCATCATCCTCCTACTCTACAGCTAGGGCTCCATCACAACTTCAAGGGTCTAGTAATCAATTTGGTCAACAAGGTGAGGGACAAGGTATATAAATAACAGAATATTTGGTAGGCTAACTAATGAATACTAGACAGCCTTGTAAATAGTGTGGAAGGAGTCATCTAAGCATATGTTATGTTGGGACCAATGTTTGTTATTGGTGTGGTGGACTAAAACACATGATGCGAGATTGGTCGAGGAGATGTATGGGTGGTATAGCAAAAATCAACTAGATTAGTTATTGCATCATCATCGTTAGTTCCTTCATTAGGTAGGGGTCAACAAGCACCTATGGGTTGTGGCAGAGGTGTTAGAGAGGTAGCTAGCACTAGCGGAGTCTAGAATCACACTTATGCTCTAGGGAGCTGGTAAAATTTAGAAACTTCACCCGATGTGGTCACAGGTACATTGTCCATCTTTTCACATAATGTATATGCATTAATTGACCCTGGTTCTATACTATCATACATCATTCCACTAGTTTCTAGGAAGCTTAAGAGAACACCCAAACTATTGAACAAACCATTTGAGGTGTCTATACCAATCGGTGAATCTATTATGGCTAGAAGGTTTTACTATGACTATGTAGTAACTGTTTGTGACCGTGACACATTGGCTGACCTAATTGAGCTAGAGATGGGGGAATTTGATATTATAATAGGTATAGATTGGTTAGCTTCTTGCTATGCCACCGTGGATTGCTGAACTAAGAGAGTGTACTTCCACTTTCCAAATGAGGCAGTTCTTGAATGGGAAGGCAATGTTAGGGCACCAAAAGGGAAGTTTATCTCTTATTTTAAGGCCAGAATTATGATATCAAAGGGGCATATATGTCATGTAGTTAGAGTAAGGGATATAGAGGCAGAATCACCAACTCTTCAATTAGTTCTAGTAATGAATGAATTCGTTGATGTGTTCCCTCAAGAACTCCCAGGCTTACCTCTAGAACGTGAAATAGATCTTGGTATTGACTTACTTCCAGGCACTTAACCTATTTCCATCCCTCCATATATGATAGCCCCAGTGAAATTGCGTAAATTAAAAGAGTAGTTAAAAGACGTATTGGAGAAGGGTTTTATAATACCTAGTGTGTCCCCTTTGGGTGCATCAGTGTTATTTGTACGCAAAAAGGATGGCACCTAGAGAATGTGTATCGACTATCGACAATTAAATAGGGTGACAATTAGGAATAAATACCCCTCCCTAGGATTAACAATTTATTTGATCAATTACAAGGTGCCAAATGCTTTTCAAAAATTGATTTTAGATCAGTTTATCACCAAGTGAGGGTGAAGGAGAAAGATATACCTAAGATTACTTTTAGAACATGCTATGGTCACTTTGAATTTCTTGTTATGTCATTTGGGATAACAAATACACTAGCAGTTTTTACGGATCTGATGAATAGGGTATTTAAGCCATTCTTGGATGTGTTTGTGATAGCATTCATAAATGACATTTTGATATATTCAAGATCAGAAGAGGACCATGCAAATCACTTACGATAGGTGTTACAATTTCTTCATGATCAACAGTTATATGCCAAGTTTTCTAAATGTGAATTTTGGCTCAAATAAGTGGAAGGTTTAGGTTATATTGTGTCTAATGAGGCAATAAGGGTTGATTCACAAAAGATAAAGGCTGTGAAAGGTTGGCCTAGACCAACAATACCCACTTAAGTTTGTAGATTCCTAGGTTTGGTAGGTTATTACGGAAGGTTTGTTGAAGGTTTTTCTTCTATTTCTGCACCTCTAACAAAGTTGACACATAAGACAACCTAGTTCTAATGGAAAGATGCATGTGAAAGGAGCTTCTAGGAGCTGAAAAATAAGCTAACTTCTGCACCTGTGCTAGTACTTCTAGAAGGCACTTAGTGGTATACAGTGTATTGCGATGATTCAGGAGTTGGCTTACAGTATGTACTGACCTAGAATGGTAGGGTAATTGATTATGCATCTAGGCAACTATGACCACATGAGAAAAACTACCCAACTCATGATCTTGAGCTTGCAGCAGTTGTGTTTTCTTTGAAAATATGGCGCCACTATTTGTATGGGGTTCACATTGACATATATACTAATCATAAGTGCCTAGAATACATCTTTGAGAAGAAAGACCCAAACTTAAGATAGCAGAGATGGCTAGAATTAATAAAGGATTACAACATTGGTATACTATACCATCCGGGGAAGGCAAATATGGTAGCCGATGCTCTAAGTGGTAAGGCAATCATAAATATTGTTGATCAAGCTATGGTAAGTCAAGGAGTGGCTAAGGATCTACATTAGCTAGGTAGTTTGGAAGTTTGCCTTCTCGAGACTCCAAAGGAAGGGGTTATTATACATAATGCAGCAGCATCTTCATTAGTAATGGAGGTGAAAGAAAAATAATTCGAGGATCCTATTCTATGACAACTTAAGGAGAAGGTGAATTAGGGTACAATAAAGGGCTTTGACTTTACATAAAATGGAGTACTTTACTGCCAAAATAGATTATGTGTGCCTGATATTAATGGATTAAGAAAGAGGATAATGGAAGAAGCCCTTCACTCCCAATATTCCATCTATCCCGGATCAACCAAGATATACCATGACCTGAAGGGAATATTTTAGTGGGGAGACATGAAAAAGGACCTTGCAGAGTTTATGGATCAATGCCTAAATTGCCAACAGGTGAAAGTAGAACACCAAAAGTCAGGAGTGATTATACAACTAAAGAATATGCCAAGCTATACCTCAAGGAGATAGTCAGGATACACGAAGTCCCAATCTCCATTATATCTGATCGAGGATCTTAATTCACTGCAAAGTTTTGGAAGTCATTCCAAAGGAGTTTAGGGACACAAGTGAATTTGAGTACAGCTTTCCATCCTCAGACAGACAGCTAAGCAGAATGCACCATTCAGACACTTGAAGATATGTTACGATCTTATGAATTGGACTTTAAAGGTAGTTGGGTGGACCATATGCCACTTATTGAATTTGCTGATAATAGCAGCTACCGCTCAAGTATCAAGATGGCACCTTGTGAAACTTTGTATAAAAGGAAGTGTTGGTCGCCAATTGGAAGGTTTGAAGTAGGTGAAACCACCTTGCTTGGGCTAGATCTAGTACAACAAGCCATGGAAAAAGTTAAGATAATAAAGTAGCGGCTAGAAATAGCCCAAAGTCATCACAAATCATATGCAGATGCTAGAAGGAAAGGCCTGGAATTCTCAATAGGGGATTGGGTATTTTTAAGGTGTCTCCAATAAAAGGGGTTATGAGATTTGTTAAGAAAGGAAAACCGAGACCACGTTAGATAGGGCCATATTAAGTTATTAAGAGGTTCAGGTAGGTTGCATATGAACTAGAGCTACCACAAGAGATTTCAATGTTTTATCCAATTTTTCATGTCTTAATGCTTCAAACATGCATAGGTGATCCATCTCGTATCACTGCTATCGAGGATGTGCAGGTTACAGGAGATCTCCCATATGAAGTGGTACCTATTGCTATTCTAGATCATCAAGTCAAGAAGCTAAGGAATAAAGAAATAGTTTTAGTAAAATTACTTTGGAGAAACCAGCAAGCAGAAGAAATAACATGGGAGGCCGAGAATGCAATGAAATCAAAATATCCTTACTTATTTGAAGCTAAAGAGGAAGTCCAACATGTAGAATTAGGACACTAATAGGTATGTGTGGTTGAATACTTAATTTGTTGTCAAAACGTTCGTGTAAGTAAAGGTTTAAACTTGGTTAAGTTATTCAATTATATTAACATTCAAGGACGAATGTTCCTAAGGGGGGAGGATATAACACCCCACACCTTACAATATTAGTACTATGCAAATGAAATATGATATGATTTGGCCAAATTAGCACCAATTTTTATATGTTCTAGTAACTCATGTTATAGGGTGATATGTTATAGCGTGATATGTGATAGAAGAGTTCCTATTTCGGAGGAGACCATTCGGCTGATCCAGTTTAGGCTTACTTATAGAGTATCTCAGTCTACCGTAGAATATGATAGATGCATTGATAAGATGAGTAGAGCTATTACTAGGAAGGACATCAAGGCCAGGACAGAGCTTCTATGATGGATTGCTAGCTATATTTGAGAGGAAGGCTTTGAGGCTTATGTGCGACCTGTGGCCCACGCTCATCATTCTTGCTTTTCATAGCTTTCATTGGTTCTCAAGCTAAAAAAGAGGGCAAGAAGAAGCTCTTTGGTTGTTGTGCTAGCTAACGTGGGTTATAAACTACGCAGATCCTATTGTGAAGGCTCACCACTCTTTTTAGGCCAAGTTTTGGTAGTCCATTATCCGTTGGCTTATTAGGCCCATATTCATAAATAATGTGATTACCTTGGAGTGGGTTATGATATTAGTCAGCATCTTACCTGGTTATAAGATAGAGTAGGCCAAGATCATCTCAAAGCAGATCTGTGAGGCAACCATCTGGATGAACACCTTACTGTAATTTTCTATTCTGATTCATTGTTTATACATTGCAGCGGGTGTTCCTATGGACCCCCATCAGGACTAGCACATAGAGGCTACACGCACCATGGATCGCTGCCTGATAAAGGCTGATGAGAACATGGTGGCCTTACCATAAGTAAACCCTCTAATTCTAGAGCCATTCCTAATAAAGCCTCTGACTGAGAGTGCACCTCCAGCTGCTACAAAGCCCACGCCAGCTGTGGAGATCAAGTCCACACCATCCTCTAGTACTCCAGCACCATCAACAACTATATCATAGGTTGATTCTCTTACTTATGTTGTTGCTTTTAAGGTATTATTGCACAGGTGGCTACGGTAGAGTCCAGACTTCAGGATCTAGTTGCATGGGTCAGACCTTGGGTTGACTAGACCATATGGGAAAAAGAGGAGAGGATGAAGGCATTCGCCCGTGATTTAGTAGATGAGAAAGTTAGAGCGGTGGATGCCCAAGTAGATGTTTTCTAGGCGAGATTCCAGAGGAGACTTGAGGGCACTAGGCCTTTTGACATGAGCACTATGACTGAGGAGTTGGCCAAGTTTGAGGCTGACTTATTGCAAATGTTGGCAGCTTTTATTGTAGTCCCAAAGGTGGCACCGGCGAGCAATGAAGCATCTGATTGGCTAGCTGACCGTCCCCATGTTCGTGGGAAGAGGCCACTTGAGCATCATGATGATCTAGAGCAGACTCAAAAGAGACCGAGACTAGACGAGCATCCCATACCCAAGGTGGTGGTGCAGGAATCTCTATTGTTGGAGGCTATTCAGAGAGATCGGGAGCAGCATAACCCATATGGAGAGGGTATTTCAGGTACTGCTATGGAGGAAATGGTGCCACAGGACCCCACAAACTAGCCATATATTGGTTCTTGATGCACCATCATGTTTGACTTTTTTTACCCAAGTTCTTATTTTGTCCCTATGGATACTTTGTTCTATTGTTAGATAATTATTTTCTTATATTGGTTTTTGGATGTGTTTAAATATTTTTATGTTGGATGTTATTTTTACGTATATTATGGATATTAGTTTTTGGCTTTAATGTATCTATATAGATATTTATATGTTAGCATTTCATTCTTGTCTTTACTTTGAGGACAAAGTATCCTATTTTGGTGGGGTATGGGAAGTTTTGGATTAAGGTGAAGTCTGAGTAACCTCGAGTCCATAACTTCCCCTATTTTTTATCCCAAGATTTTCTTGGTATGATTCTTTTTTCTTGTGGATGTTTACTTTTAGTTGAACAGGCATATTTAGGTAATGTAGATAATATGTAAATTCATAGTAGTATTATCTGTTATCATATACATAGTCTTTAGACCCTTTTTACGATTTTGAAGAAAAATTAGGTACCCTCAAAATTTTTGAGATGGTGATTATTGATGCATTAATGAATTTTGAGCAGTTGGCAATGTTTGTTCTGATATTGTGAAGGTAAGTTGAGGCTTGATGCATGACCTGTGAGTATATACTTAATTTTGGGTGCAATGTCATATGTGTTGTGAGCGTATTTTGCTGCATTCATATATCTTGTATGGACACAGAACTTTCCTTGTTACTCAAAAAATGGTTTGATGATGTGGTTGATTTGGAAAGGATCTTAGGCCTTTGTTCTTTTAGTAAACCCACTTTTAGCCTAGATAACCTATCAAATGAGTGAGTGAATCCCTTGTTCCAATTTTTTTAGGTTCTCATATACTCATTCTTTCTTGATACCTTGCTAGCTTAACCTTGTTTGATGAAATACCTTGATATTGGCCCTGTTCTGTCCTTGGACATGTGAAACTTATTTGAGGCTAAAAGCCTAAGTTGAGGGTGGCTACAAGTTGTGTCCCTTGTTTGAGAAACAGACATTGTGTACTTCACCTCAAGCTAAAAGCCTAAGTTGAGGGTGGCCCTGATTGTGGAAAGTAATGACAATGAGGTGGTTAGCTGGGAAATAAAGAAAGAAATGAAAAATCATGAGTTGAGTGAAGAAAAGAAAAGAAAAGTGCCTTGAATTGAGAAAAAGTAGCAAGAAGTGAGTTCAAAAATAAGGCACAGCTGAAAATAGAAAGAAAGTACTCGAGAAAAAGTTTGAAACAGGAGAATAAGTGTGGATTTATTGAAAAAGGTTCCGTTATATAAGTACAAAGTGTTGGTAAACATGGTTCAAAGATAGCTTTTAGTCACCACTTGCCTAAACTATCATACCAAAGCCCTCTGAACCTAAAGTGATCCAAATCCACTTTATCACCAAGCCAGAAGATGAGTATAGAGGCAAGACTATGATGTTAGTCAGTATGCATGAATTTCAATAGTGAGAGTGAGAATGCTTCCTCGGTCCCTGAATTCTATATGCTTCTTGAGTGAGTAATAGGGACTTCATTTCTGTGAGGCCATTTGCACTACTTGATCAGCATATGGATGCACTAGTGATTGTGGATGGTTAATGCTCCTTGGCTTATCATAGGTGGATTGCTAGATTCATCATCAGGTTTTATTATGCTCACTAACTCTACAATATGGTTTTGAAAATGTTAGTTCGACACCTGGATAAGAGTAAATGATGTATACGCCATTGGTGTAACTACAATGTATTTCTCATTGTCTGCATAGATTGACTCATCGCTTGAGGATAAGCAACAATTCTAAATTGAGGGTGCTGATGTGTTGTCAAAATACAACATATTTGATGCCCAAAATAAGAGATTTTGTGAGTTCTTAATGTGACTTTTTATAGTTTTTATGTGTTTCTATGTTATTTTTGTAAATAAGTTAAGATGGCATGATTATGAAGAAAAGTTGGAAATTTTGCTAAATCATAGAACATACGAGCTCACATATGAATTGCAGCCCAAGCTACGTGTCCTAGGGTGTCATAGCAAGAAACAAAGACCAAAAATTAGAAATCTACTAAGTGGAGGTCACCCCTATGAGGCCATCCTACTAGTCGTAAGTCTTACTATGAGTCATATTGCTGGACTCATAGTAGGAATCAAAGAGCTAAAATGTTGGACAAAAAAATTGAAGGCCTTGACTACGAGAGGAGAATACGAGTTGTAGCCCAAGAAATAACTCGTACCAGTGGGATGTGCCAGTTGAGTCCAAGATGCCAAGATCCTGATACGAGACCCTAATTACGACTCATAGGGCATCCTATGAGTCGTACCTACGAGGCATACCTGCTACCAACTATCTTTTTTGTGTAATTTTTAGGGTTATTTTGTAAACACTATATATAGTTTAAGTTAGAGTTTTAAAAAGAGAGATCCGAACCAGAGAAGTTTTATCAACTTTGAATATTCTCTCAAGGAAACCCTTAGATTTTTAGCTTAGATAATCTTTTTCTATTGGAAAACCTAATTTTGGGGATTGTAAATCTTGCTTTGTGCTTATTATCAATCTATCAAGCTTTAGGTTTGTAAAACTTATGGTGTCTACACTCTTCATTGTTCTTGGTAAAACTCTCAACTATATCTTGTATTTGCATTTTTGTTTGTTTTGCCTTAGCCATGAGTAGCTAAGAACCCACAACTTGGGGGTGTGGGAACCATGGCTAGTTGACTTGAAATAAACTAGGTTTATTGCATCTCCATGATTGTTTTGCATGTATTATCTGTTTTCCTTCATTATGATTATTGTTTAGTGGTGGTCAACACAAAACCAGCCTACTATCACAATCCTGACCAACATTGTGATGAATAGGAAAAGTGAAGTAGATGACAGGATTCAATTGATATGTTCTTATCTAATCAACTAACCTCACCAAGGGGAGGTTTGCTAGGACAATAGGTAACGGTTAGTTGGCACGTCATGATGGCCGACCAAGAACCATGGTGAAATTCAACCTTCACCTTCACAAGAGGGTCTTGCATGCAAATCTCCAATTATAGTTATGTTATCTAGGGTAATCAAGTCAACAAATAATGGGGAATTCCCAAGTTGTTCCTAAAATTGAGTGTTTTCGTACATCATAGTTTAGTATTTATTTTAATTTGTTCTTGAATCACAAATACCCCCTATTTATAGATTGTAGTTATAAATACTTGAAATGATTAGTAGTGAAGTCTTATAGTCAAGCCCTATATTCCCTGTGGATTCGACCCTAACCTTCAATTAGGTTAATTGCTAACAACGACTGCTTTCTTATTGGACCATGAACATCATCAAGAATCAATGGAAGAGAACCCATTTACAAACCTTCTATAATAACCTGCTAGGCCCAAAAAACTCCTCATATCCGATGGTGTCAGTGGTCTAGGCCAATTTCTAATCACATTGATCTTCTTAGGATCCACCTTAATACCATTCCCCGACTCCAAATGACCCAAGAATGCAACCTCCTTCAACTAAAATTCATACTTTTCATATTTGGCATACAATTTCTCCTCCCTCAATCTTTGCAACATAACCCTCAAATGCCCTATATGCTCCTCCCTACCATTTGAGTGGATCAAAATAGCATCAATGAAGACCACAACAAAGGAATCAAGGTAGGGTTTGAAGACCTTTTTTATTAGGTCCATGAAGATAGCTGGTGCATTGGTCAAACCAAAAGGCATCACCATAAATACATAATGGGCATATCTAGCCTGGAAGGTCGTCTTTTGAATATCATATTCCCTCACCCTTACTTGATGATTCCTAGACTGAAGATCATAGAGAAAAAGATAGCCCCTTACAATTGGTCAAATAAATCATCAATTCTTGGAAGAGGATATCTATTATTTATGATGACCCTATCGAGTTTCCAATAGTCAATATATATCCTAAGGGACCCATCCTTCTTCTTTACAAATAACACTGGTGCACCCCAAGGTAATTGGCTAGGCCTAATAAATACCTTCTCCAATAAATCTTTCAATTATTCTTTTAACTCTGGCGAGGCATATGGTAAGGGGAATAGAAATGGGTTGAGTATCAAGAAAGAGATGTACGCCAAATTGTATCTCCCTTTTGGGAGGGACATTGGGATGGTCATTTGGGAAAATATCAAGAAACACATTTACAACCAGAACAGACTCTGTGGAACGAACTTTTGACTCCACATCTTTAACCCTCACTAGATGGTAAAGACACCTTTTAGACATCAACTTACGGGCTTTAATGCAAGAAATGAATCTACCCTTGACCACCACATCTTGACATGCCCACTCAATGATGAGTTCATTTGGAAATTGAAATTTGACCATATAGGTTCTACAATCAATAGAAGCATAGTAGGCATGCAACAAATTCATCCCAAGAATAACATCAAAATCAACCATATCTAGTTCAACAAGATTACAAGGCAATAACTTATGCAAAATGCAAATAAGACAACTTTTATAAACTGTCCTAGAAATAATAGAGACCAAAATATGAGTACACACTTCATATGATTCATGCAACAACTCGAGGTCAACATGGAACTTTTAGGCAACAAAGGGGGTAACAAAAGAAAGAGTGGCACCCAAATCAATCAATGCATACACATCAAAATCAAAGATTTTTAAGTACCGATAACAACATCAGGAACCTCACCAACCACTTTCCTCCCATGTATAGCATAAAATTGATTATGCCTTGGGTCACAACCTTGAAGACCACCTCTACCTAATGGAACCACATTTTCACCCCGGCCTTTACCATGGTTTCTTGGACAATCTATCTTCTTGTGAACAAGATTCCCACATTGATAGTATGCATTACAACGGTTCAAACATAGGCCCCTATGACATCCTCCATATTTAGGACACACAGCATTAGGAGTCACACCACCAATACCTTCAGATCTAGGGAAGTCATTGGCAAACCCCCTATTAGTAGAATGAGAAGACCCTTGGTACACCACCAATACCTTTAGATCTAGGAAGTCATTGGCAAACCCCTATTAGTAGAATGAGAAGACCCTTGGTCTTAGTAAAACCGTCCACCCCTTTGGAACTTACCCTCAAAATGGACCCTCAGAGCCTCATAGCCCCTTCTCTTCCTCAACTTTTCTTCCTCCATTTGTTTGGCATAGATCATCAACCGAGATAGGCCCATGTCAATAATTAGCATGGCAGACCAATATTTTTCACTCACCAAGTCGAAGATCCCCATCACAAACTTATTTATTATAGATCTAGGATCGGCCATCAAATGAGAAACATACTTTGAAAGTTTATTAAACTTGAGGGTATACTCCCTCGCACTCATATCACCTTGTTTTAAGTTCATGAACTCTACCAACTTGGTATCCCTAAGCTCAAGATGGAAACACTGATTAAGGAAAACTAATTTGAACTCCTCCCAAAGCACCACATTACAAATTACCTTCTCCCCCTCCCATTGAACATACCATATTCGATCTACTCCTTTTAGTTGGTACGCTGTCAGCTCCATCTTTTCATTCAGCCCAACACCCATGATATTCAAAATCTTGTAGACCTCATTAATGAACTCTTGTGGAACTTTATCCACTTTAGATCCATGGAAAACTAGAGAATTCATCCTCATGAAGTTTCTTACCCTACTACCGAGGTAGTAGCTTAAGGAGCTTCGGTCCCTTGATTGACTTGGTTGACCACAACTTAGGCAAGCATTGTGAGAGCATCCGGGAGCTCACCATTAGTTGGTTGCTCTTTGGAAGTTAGGACCCTTCTTCCTTGAGTGTTAGGCATGATTTAGCATAGCAAAGAATAATCGTTAGGGGGGAAAATGTACCACATCTCTATATCATGACTTAGAACATGAAGAAGGAAAATATTTCCTGAAACGTCTCATAGCCTCTTATTCATAGTCATAGCGTGATTCACAACCATGAAAAGGACTTTAATTGATGCAGTGTGTTGGACTCTGAGGACCTATTAACCTAGTGCTCTAATACCAAATTTGTCACGACCAAAGACTAGAGCCTAGATGTAATATGGTAAATGGGGATACCGAAAGATACCTATACAAGCCTCTTAACTTATCATTACACAACATTAGGTGTGGAAGTATATTAAAGACATAAAGAGTAAGAATAGGGGCAGAGGGACTAAAGAAAAAACTTGCATAATATCATAATCAAGAGGCAAAGAGTCAATTTCATATCATAGATACATAACATGTCCAACAAATACCTCTAATACTTAGATGAGGAGGGGCCAAGATAAAGCAACTGGGCTCACGCTCATAGTCAAAATAGAAAATAAAGCAGAGTATAGCAATACATATTAAGAGAAACAAGGACTAAGGTCCCCGAAGAGGAGGACTCACTTACTAGCTTGAGTAGTACTGAACTAGCCACGTGGAGGAGGAGGATCAACTTCGGCACTAGTATCTACATGGTGATATCATGTAGGCAAGATTATACATTAGTATGTTTAAATGTACTAAGTATGTCGGATGCAATACAACCAGGTATAGACATCATAATCAAAATGCATCACAATAGGAAATCGGCCTGATATAACAATATGCCATGTATGATAAATGCATAAGTTAAACATGCTCAAGTAACTCATGCTCATATAAGATATCATATGTGTAGAAGAGACCAAGCAAGATTTCCAAAGTACAAACCCCTTAGTAGGTTAGTGATGATATCACCCATCACCATGCTGTGTGAGATACAAATCCCTCATCTAGTTTAGTGATAATTGCACCTATCACCCTGGTGTGTGAGGTAAAAACTCCTTATCTAGGTTAGTGGCAATTCTGGTGTTAGAGATACTAACCCCTCAACTAGGTTATCCGGGCTCTTAGTCCCCCTAGATCGAGCATGGTCTATTGTAACACTTTATATGAATTATATCATATGTACAAGCTCATTTCATCAGCATATAGCCATTCATATTGTATCTCAAGCTTTGAACCATTAATTCCTCAAGAAACCATAATCGAACATTTCATAAAACATTTGGCAGGTGTGTAATACTTGTATATAGCCACGAAATATATAGGTGAAATTATGCAAGTAAATCCATTATAAACCATCAATGAAGACCTTGTAACACTCTCAAGAAATATACATCGAAACTCCTCATCAAACCTTACAATAGATCCAAGATTTATAGCAAAAATATAGCAAAACAGTCATAATTTTACATAGCTTCAACATAGTTCATAGATATGTTCATACTAGGAAACCCAATTCTAAAATCAACTTTAACTCATGCAAATTGAGTAAAAAAGGGATTAGGGAACCATGGGTGGAAGCACCCAATGGTTGAAAACCACATACCTTAGCTTTGAAGAAGCTCTTGATGTAGATTGAAAATGGAGACTTGAAGCTTGAATAAAATCCTTAGTTTCGAATAAGGGTTTTGAGACTTGAATTTAGGAGTGAAAAATATGTCTAAGTATTTGAGAGAATATTGGGGAATATTTAGGATGATATGAGGGTGAAATAAGGTAATTATAGGTAAAAATACATTTGGGAACACTTAGGCCTAAGACCCAAAAGTCTTGGACCTAAATAGAAAAACTGGAAAAAGAATAGTGTAGGAGCACACCCTTGGTGCGTCGCGGATCATCTCTGGAACTCGCATTTTCATGATTTAAAATTTTGTTATGGTTTCTCTTCCATTGTTGTTAGACCATCATTCCCATAATTTTTACACCCTGAACAAGAATATAAAGTTGGATTTTTTGATATCGCGCACAGATTTTGAGATACATGAAATTTAAAATTCTGGGCATTCTGAGGCACATTTTCAAGCACTATTTGGGGTCATTTCAAGTGGCCTATAAATTGGATTTGACCTTGGAATGAGTTCTATTCACCCATTTTTGCCATTTGTCAATGTTGAGGATGGTGATTGGTGATCCTAGTTCGATTATGCCTTTGAAAGGTGTTGAGGTTGAAGAAAACATATCCTATGAAGAGCTTTCAATTGAGATTTTTAATAAACAAGTAAAGCGGCTTTGCCACAAGGATATGACATTGGTAAAAGTTCATTGGAGAAATAAACATATGGAGGTTTTTGCATGGGAGGCAGAGACAGACATGATGAAGCGATATCTCTATCTTTTCAAATCTACTCAAGCTTAAGGTATTAGGTTCTTCCTATTTTTATTGGTCCCAATTCATTTTCTCCTATTGTTCATGTCATGAGATGGAAACATGTATATGAAAATGATTTAAAGAATGTTTTCACATGAGTTTTCAAGATTTTATGATTTTCTAAAAATGAGTTATACATTGTGTTCCCATGATTAAGATGTTTCATGTTAAAGTCAACCCTTTCAAGTTACGTTCTATTCTCATTTGAGGAAATATTTTCCCAATGAGGCAGATGATGTAAGGACCCGAATCTTGAGAGACTTTATTGATATTGAAAAATCATGGTTTTGGGTGATTTGACAAAGGTGACACTCCATGGTCACCTCTATTAGCCGTGGAGTGATCCATGAGTCGTGAAAGCTACCAAGGGGTGGCCCTTGGTCTTGTATATGATGTGCTTGGGCTTATTGTGGAGTTAAAGACCAAGTATCCCTCTATTGATCCCTTCACGGCTCGTGGTGCTCACCACTGGCTGTAAAGGTGGATTGTGGTAAGTGTCCTTGGCTTGAAAGTCGTTATGTGGCTAAGGCACCCATCACGACCCCGTGTATGAGCCGTACAACCCACCATAGCTCATGGTGGGGTCCCGTGATGGTGTTAGTCTGAGAATTTTCCAAGTGTCAAATCACCATCTCAGAAAGTAGATCTTTGTATGGGAGTTTGTACGAATCGTGAAGCAGTCAATAAAACGACCTTTCTAAAATTTGGCTACGTCTCTGAAGACCCTTACCACAAACCCTTGCACAATCTGTGGTCATGTTCGCGAGTCGTGGTGCTCTTTCACAAGGCGCCTGGGCACTTTTTAGTGTTCATTTCATTAGTGGCTTTCTTGCAATTTTGGTGATCTCTAAGCATCTTTTGTGACTTTTTAACCTACGCAAAACCCATAAAAAGGCCTATACTCCTTCATTATTATACAAATTCATTTATCACGCGTAGAATATTCAGATTATCTCTTCTAAGAACTCCTCTCAAGTGTGCCATTGGAGATTTAACTTGGAGCTCAAGGAAGGGTCTTTTTATCCAATCAATTTCTTCTTGATTATTCTAAATTTTCTAAGATATGTGTGATTGATTCATGGTGCCTTTCAACCATGAAGACCCTGAACACTTTATACTCTTGATTTAAGATTATCAACCTTCCTTTGAACATGAGGCTTTAAAATTATTGTTTATCTGATTCAATTGAGATACGGTTTGTGTTTAATTGATATTTTAAAAGTGATTTAATCCCTTAATATGTTGAATTTCATTGATATTATGATGATTTCAATGTCACGACCTAACCCAGGGACCATGATTAGTGCTAATTGGGCACCCAGACAAACACTAAATCGGTTTTCCAACTATAATAGCTAAGGAATTAATCAAAATTTTGGAAGAGTTTCCTCTATTTTACTGACTAACCGCACCTGCAAACAACGACCCCAGCAAACAACAAACATCAAGATACATATATAAGTGGGCCGACAAGGTCACCACAGCGGTAGAACCGCCCAACAAATGTGTCATACATATGAAGTCACACCAAATACAATATCCCAAACCAACATGTATCCACAGACCTCTAGACATACGAACTGAATCATAGGACAGGACAGGGCCCCTCATACCCTCGAATGTACAAAACTGCAAAATACAAAAAATGAGTGTACATGTATATAACAACAATCTGCTCCTGAGACAAAGAGAGCACTTCAACGGTAGACAGAGATCCTAGGAAGAAGGCTCTCTAACCTGTACGTCGGTACCTGCGGGCATGAACGCAGCCCCCTCGAAGGAAGGGGGTCAATACGAAAAATGTACCGAATATGTACAGCAGAAAGTACGAAATATAAGTGAGAGTAATAATCTGAATAAAATATATGAGTCAAACCTGCATGCAAACATAAAAATAATTCTTTATTTAAAATATCAAAATAATGCATATCGGACGGGACACCACAGTATAACACCAGAAGTTTCAAATCCCCGAAATCTCCAACACAAGTCCCAATTGTAGTATAGGTGAGTTGAGGCGATGGTGCCACACATTCACATCATAGGATAGATGAGCCGAGGCGAAGGGGCAAAGCACACACGTATCATAATATGTAAAGTTCATCATGCCCATTATATAAGTGAGCCGAGGCGAAGGGGCCAAGCACTCACGTGAGCTGGGGCAATGGGGCCCAGCACCCACACGTCATGATGCTAACACATTCCAAGCCCAGCTCCTTATGTCTCTAAACTAAGCAAAGCCGGCCCATGGGCAAATCGACCCGCCGTATCCAACTTACTTCAGAATATATATACATACACATATATAGTTATACATATGCATGATAATAATCAGCCTGGAAACTGGCGAGCGAAACCAAAATGGCACGAATAGAGTCGTGAGAATCACATGCATAAAAACTAGTTCCAAAAACTTAGTATTATGCCAA
>JAOTQJ010096625.1:0-11751 GCA_025642045.1 Solanum sejunctum
GTAAAACGATCACAATGTCATATTCTCAAACATTATGTGCAGTGATTTTCATAATAATCAAGACCCATGAATAAATCACCTTTAAATCATGTAATTCATAAGAAAGGAAGCTTGAACATCATGGGTGAAAGGAACCCATGAAAGAAACACATAGACCTTAGCTTGGAGATGAACTTGGTGAAGATTGGAGGTGGAAACTTGAAGCTTGAAGAAGAACCTCGAAGGAAATCTTTAGATCCGGAAGAGATTTTGAGACTTGAATTTAGAGCTGAAAATATGGCTAAGTGTTTGAGTGAGTACTGAAAAATATTTTGGATGATATGAGTGTAAAATATGGCTAAATATAGGTATTTTAATATTTGGGAATACTTAATCCCAAGATCTAAAAGTGTTGGACTAAGATAGAAAAACTGAACAAGAAAATACATAGTAGCGCATCGCGCCAAGGGCGCGAATTATCTTTGTAAATTACATTTTTATGATTTTAAACTTTTTCTGTGGTTACTTTTTAAATTGGGATTAGACCTATTTTCCCCTAATTTTGACTCCCTGAATAAGAATATGAAGTTAGATTTTTATTATCGCACACGAATTTTGAGATATGGAAATTATGATTCTGGGCACTTTTCAGGCACATTTTCAGGTACTTTTTGGAGTTGTTTCAGGTTAAGATCTCGTACCATCTGTTACTAAAATTGTACCCCTACAACTATACACATCCCAATTGTGCAGTGTACTTTCTGGGCTTATGGGGGCTCAGGTGGCATCCAGGCTCAGACACGAGGGTTTACACCCTCTACAGCTGACACCTGAATCATGTAATATTAGGAGTTGGTTTACCTAGTGGTTTCATCTATTTCATGGTAATTCTATCAATTATATTATGCATGGGTGTACCTCTAGGCTTATACAGGCCCGATTGGCATACATGTATAGACATTGGGGCCTTGCAACCGCGTACAACACTATGTCTCAGTGTGGTGACAGTTTTGGTTTGGGCCTACTCTTTTTTTGTCAAATAGTGTCATTGCACACCACTTAGGTTTGTTCAGTTGGGGTTTGGTGATTCTTTACACTTGCTTATCCTTAATCAATGTTCCAATTTGCTACATTTACTGCAATTCCTTGTATCTGAGTGATGAGTGCATGACTTGCACTCATTTCTTGCTCTTTTATAATGATTTTGTTTTCCTAATCGCATAACTTGAGGCTAATTATGCTTTAAATAGTGAATTTTATAGTACACATAGGTTAGGTTTGACTCTGTTAAGAAGAATTAAATATTGGAGTTGAATTAGAGCCAAAAGGACCTTAAATGCATAAAAGGTACCTGACAGCAGACACACTATACAAACGCAGTCTTCAGGACCAGGATCATAGAGCTATGACATTCAAAGAAGAACTAATGCTCTAGACAAAACCATAATGGTGGAGCACCAGGAGACACAACCTTCACGATCATCGAATGATGATTGCGATCGCGGCATGCTGTGGAGACCAGCAGAGGGGTAATTCTTGAAATTCACGATTTTTGGTCTCCAAAATCCCATATAGATGCACTTCTAACCCTTATTCTAGGATAGAGAGAGATACTTTGAGACAATATGAGAGGGAGAAAAACCTCCATACATCTATAAAGGAGAAAAACACACTTTAGAGTATATTTTAGTTTAGGGTGATGATTTAGAGCTAGTTTTCTACAAATTCTTTAGTGGATTGAAGAGAGAGGGATTCGTTTGTACTTATCTTTCACCCACTCATTATTTTCTTGTTCTTGAATGTTAAGTTTGTAGATTTAACTGAGGCTTGGATGTTAAGCTACAAATGGATCTTTATTATTTATCTTGCTTTCATGCTTAGTTGATGATTTACTTGCAAAATTAAGAGGGTTTCTCCCAAATTGATATAATTGCTTGAATTGATTTATGGATTCATGCATATATTCTTGTATAAATTAAATTTTAGATAGCTACTGAAGTGTAGCTTAGATATTTAATTATTGCTCTAGCAAGTTTAGTTGAGGGCGAAGATTGCATGATAGTGATGGGTTTATAAGTTAAGAGCCTCAAAAGGGACTCAACAACTTAGGTTTTGGGAGTTTTTCTTTGAGGTGCTCAACCCAGTCATGTATTTGAGTGGCTCGCATAAGGTACCATAGTTGGCTCTTGCGAAATATCACTTCCTTAACCGAGGTGATTACAAGAAACCTAGCCTACCCATAGGGTTAATTTGATTATAAGTGAGATGGGTCGATTGAGATTTAATTGATTCTCCTTTCGCCTATATGTGTTCCCTTGCTTGATCAGTCCTTACCGAATTGTTCTTAGGAGTAGTTGTTAGCTAAGCCTCTCCCCAATTTAGTTCAAAGTCTTGCTTGGTACTCACCAGTTGAGTCAAAATCTAGTAGCTATAGGTCATTACTCTGCTCATTTGTCGACACATTGTTCCCTGTGGGATTCGACCCCGACCTCTAAAATTGGATTATTATGCTAATAACAACTGCCTATTCTACCTGTAAGTAGTCGGATAGAGCAACAAAAAAAAATGGCACCGTAGTCGAGGAACAATAGGTGTATTGAGTTGATTTAGGACTTTTAGCCTACTCCTTTTTTATTTGACTAGTGAGTACTTCTTTTTGTTTTCTCTTTGTTTGTCATTTTGTTATATGGCTAATTGTGATGAACCCTTTCTTGAGGAAAGTAAGACCTTTTTCTATTTCTTTAAGAGTATTGTACTTAGTGGTAAGCAAAATAGCGTTACAAAAGTTAATAGAGATGAGAGTGTCATGAGTGAAGATTGTCTCATCAACTTGAATCTGAAACTTGCCAAAGAAGTGCTTTAAAGGCACCAATTGATCAACACGAAGGATTATCTCAAGAGCTTGCTTGTTGCTAGAGCTATGAGTTGGACCATTTGGAATGGGAAGTAGATATTTTGGAGGTTGACTTGCAACTAAGCAATGAAGTGAGTGAGGACGGTCGACTTGAAACTAAGCAATGAAGTGAGTGAGGCCCCTAGTTGAAAGTTGATTAATTGTGAGTTGGAGTCCTAAGAAGATGGAGTAGATCTTGATATGGAAGAAGTCTTGGGATTTGCATTTCATCAAGTCAAGTAATCATCCAAGAGGTAAAAATTGAGGAAATGATACTTAAGTTGCCAAAGTAAGCCACAAAAATCTAAAATGGAAGCTTTGGTTCATTTGAAGTTTGGAGTGTTTCCTACTTAGAGCCCACAAATTTGTGAAGCTCAATTTGAGAAAGAACTCTTAACACTCCCATGTCTACCCAAGGAACCTAAAATGAAAGTTGATGACAGGTTGGGTAGGTAATTCAAATACTCAAAGTGGAGACACCGATGGAAAATATTGATAGCCACTCATCACCCTCCTTATGAGGTCAAATGGGAATCATCTTGAAATTGGAGAGGAGATTAATTCCCTCAAAGTGAAAATACATATGGGTGATGAATCAAGTTTTGTTCATACTTTAATTAATTCTTGTATTTTGAATTCTTAGAATAGCTTCTTGAGTTTCATTTTTTATTTTTCACTAACGTTTACAATTTTCAAGTCTTTGGTAGTGGCATTACATAAGTTTTGAAGTGGCAAGATGATTAGAGTTGAAGAAGTGGGTGGAAACACTAAGAAAAATGCCAAAAAGATGAAAAAGGACCATTTGGACTGTACTGTGGGTCCTAGATCACCTATTGCACCAAGGCCGCCCCCCAATTGGACCTAGGATTGCCCAAAGTTGCAGAGAATCAGCCCAATTTTGGTACTCTGCAAAGCTCCACGAAGGCGGACTAATTTCGCAAAATGTGAATATGTGGATTCAGTGATATGGCGCAATCTCACTTCCTTTTCACGAAGGCAGTATCCTGCATGATGTCTAGAAAGAAAAGACGAGGCATTGGTGACTTTGTATGATACATTAAAAAAAAATGAGATCACGGGCAAGGAATAAAATCATGTGTGAGGTAACCAATTCCTTTATAACTTTGCCTTTTAATGTCTTCAAGGAATAACTCAAGCTCTCCTTTCTTCATCTTTTTTTGTTACTCTTTCAAATATTTGTCCACCTCATTCCATCTCCTTTTTGGTTCATAATTAGTAATCTTTGCAACTATGAAACTCCATGACATGGTATATTCCTCTTTGGTAAATCTTTTGTGCCATAGCTATGAAGTCTGAAGCTTAAATTATTTTGTCTATTATTGTTTTCTGAGGTTCAACTTTCTGTTACTAGGTGTCGTACCTTTAGGTAATTTAGAAGTAGATTCTTGGGCCTAAATGCTAAAAAATAAAGTGAACTTTAATGTTAATTTGTTGTTTGTTGCTTTGGGTAGTGATTGAATATTATTGGGGCAGATTTTGGGGTGGTGTTTGTCAATACAAGTCTGTGAACATATGTCTATCATGTGTTTGATAGAATGCCTCTGCAAAATCTGAAATGTGATGCTAGTGACTGTTGCTCTTTGTAAATATGGGTGCTACACCGTGATCACAATGTCTTGGATAATTGTCGACCTTTCACGAACGTGGATAATTATCGTGAATGAGAAATCTTGGAATGCTTTGAACTCTACAAACACGGCAGAGTAACCGTGAATGTAAAATGCAATATGTCACTGAACAAAAGTAGCAACACTTCACTACTTGATCCAAACTATATTCAATTGATTTGCTTTCCCTAATCCATGACTTCATACATAAATAAGAGGCTTGTGTTATGTGGTTTTGATTATATGTCTAATTGGGTGAAGACGGGTTTTAATAACAATCTTCACTGAGCTTAAATCGTTCTAGAGGTAAAGGAAGAAAACTAAAGCTCTAGAATTCGGTGTACTGTGTCAAGGAGCTATTATGAATCAATCGCACCACAATAACTGAACTCTAAGTTAATGCCTTGGAAACCAACTATGGAGAGGAGATTCAAATTATAATACCAAGTGATCATCTTAGGAAGTCCCTCATCTTTTTTTTTACTTTGTGGTAGTATTGTGAGGTCACAGTACAATTGTAGTTGGGGGTGCTCCTATGATTTGATGAAATTTCAATGCTTATTTCAACCATGGCACGCCTTCATGGGCTTGTATATATTGTGTTAAGGCTTAGCTATTTTAGTAGATTTTGTAACTTCTTATTTTTTCATTTCAATGGTGTGCATAATTGATGGTGCACTATGATAGATTTAGTGACTACATTCTTAAGCATAAATCATCAATTGGGTTAGTGAGTGTGTATGTAAAATATAGTCTTTGGTGAAGTCTGAGTAGCCATTGACTCTTGTAAAAGCTATGAATTAAGATTATGACTTGTTAGTACTAGCATATTTAGTTAAGTTTTGTGGATTGTGAAAAATATATACATCTCCAATCTACTAAAAGTTATGTTTTGGGATGATTCCAAGACAACACTTTGATTCTTTTGGTGACTCTTACTTGCTAAATGGATATATTTGAAAAATCTGTCCCTTGTACTTGAGAGCTATATTGATCCTTTCTTTTTTAATTGGCATGTCATGTGTGTTGTGAGCTTTTTTTTGTTCCTTATGTACATGATGTCACTTAGAACTTGCTTTATTAGTCTTGAAATGTTGGTCTTGATAGGCGTTTGATGGAAAGATGATCTTAGGCATTCATTAGTTTGAATTGAGTCCACCTAGTCTAAATAGCCATCAAATACATTGATTTTATCCCTTAGTATCCCTTTTAAGACTAATCGTTTCTATTGGAAACCTAAATTACAAGCCTTGAAACTTTTTGAGAAGATATCCCTCTATTGAACCGTTTTCCTCCTTGAGTTTTGGATGATTGTGATAGTTGAAGCTTTAAGCCAATGTTGGGGGTGACATAGGATAGAAAGGAAGGTTTTCAACCAGTTGGAGGCTTGTTAAGAGAAAAAGAAAAAGAAAAATGAATGGAGGAACGAAAAGAAAAGAAAACTACTGCTTTCAAAATGAAAAGAAAATAAAGAAAAAGTGCTTGAGTGAAAAGAATCCTCCAAATGTTGAAAAATGTTTCAAGTAGGGCAACTAAATGAAAAAGAAGGACTAGATGTGCATTTGTGTGATACAAAAAAGAAAAATTGGGAATTTTTGAAAGAATGAATATTGTATGTGGGACTTGAGGAGGGCTAATCACTATTGTCCAGATTGTATCTTACCCTACCCCTTAACCTACATTACAAGTCTAAAATCCCTTTGAGATCTCCAATCAAATGAAATTAAGCCAATGTTCATTGATAAATAAAGGCAAGCCTATGATATGGCATTTGTGTACACAAGATGTTCTTTTGTTGAGTATGATGTTTGAGTCCTTGTCCATTGTTCATTGTATATACTTATATATTTTTGGGGACCTTTTTTATTTTTGTGAGGACAAGTGAATTGACATGAATTGGTGATATTGATGCTTTCCTAAGTATGAGTCAAGTGGAACTTGTTGGTCGACTAGGAGTTTGAGTCACTCCTTGAGAATTTGTATTGACTTGATCATCCCTAGAAATGTGCTTTAAATTGAAAAAGATACTTTTGAAATGTGGGGGAGTTACTTGATAGGCATCCACATACTTGTGCTAATTGTTGGCACCACCCATTATCATGATCATGATTTTATTATTGCAAAAATCATTGGGATTATGTGCTTATAATGCTAGACTCTTGATTTTGGTTTTATTTTCCTTGAAGACAAGCAAAGTCTTAAGTTAGGGGCGTTGACGATGCATGACATGCACTCATTTCTTACTTTTTTTTTATGATTTTGTATTGCTAATCTTATAACTTAAGGCTAATTATGCTTTAAATAGTGAAAGTTATAAGTACACATGGATTAGATTAGGCTTTGCTGAGAAGAATTGAAAACTAGAGCTGAATTAAAGCCAAAAGGAGCTGAATTGCATAAAAGGGTACCTGGTAGAAGACACACTCCACGACGCGGTATTCAGACCCATGATCATAGAGCTATGACATGCAGAGGAGTGTAAACATGCTAGACTCGAGTGCAAAGATGGAGCACCAAGTGACATAACCTTTACAAAGATGGAGCGCAATTATGGAATATTGCGGAGAGCAGCGTCGAGGCAGTTCTGGAAATTCACTATTTTCAATTGCAAAAATCAAATGTACACACACTCCTAACCCTTATTCTAGTACACACATAGAGAGATACATTGAGACAATACGAGAGTGAAGAGAACCTTCATACATCTTTGAAGGTGAAAAATATACTTTAGTATAGATTTTAGTTTAGGCAGAGGATTTAGAGCAAATTTTGTATAAATTCTTAAGTGGATTGAAGAGTGTGGGCTTCAGTTATATTCATCTTTCACTCACTCTTTCTTTCCTTGTTCTTGCATGTTTTGTAGATTTAATTTAAACTTTGATGTTAATTTATAGATGGTTCTTGATTATTTCTTTTGCTTTCATGCTTAGTTGATGATTTACTTGCAAAATATAAAGGGTTTTTCAAATTGCTCTAATTGCTCAAATTGATTTATGGGTTCATGCATATCTTCTTGTATAAATTAGATTTGAGATAGCTACTTGAGTCTAGCTTAGATCTTTAATTATTATTCTACTAGGTATAGTTGAGGGGAAGATTGTATGGTAGTCATAAGTTTATGAGTTAAGAGCCTCAAAAGGGACTTAACGACTGAGGTTTTTGTATTTTTGCTTTGAGGTGCTCAAGCCATGCATGTGTTTGAGTGGCTTATGTAAGGTGCCATAGTTGGCTCTTGCGAAACATCACATTCCTTGTCAGGGTGATTACAAGCAATCTAGCCTATCTATAAGGTTAACTTGATATTAAGTATGACGGGTCGATTGAGTTTTGATTGATTCTCGTATCCCCAATCCGTGCTCCCTTGCTTGAGTAATCCTTGCCCAGTTGTACTTAGGAGTAGTTGTTAGCTTATTCTCCCCCCAATTTAGTTAGAATTCTTACTTGGTACTCACCGATTGAGTCAAAATCTAGTAGATAGGTCCTTAATCTGCTCATTCGTCAACACATTGTTCCCTATGGATTCGACGTCAACCTCTAAAGAGTTATATTGTGCTAATGATGACTACCCCTTCTAGCTTTGAGTAGTTGGGTTTAATGACATCATTGAGCCTTCTATATTTACAGTATTTTACTTGGTTGGCCAATGATGCCTACTGGGTTCCTATTACTTGTACTCACCCCTATATTTCTGCACCTCCCAATGGTGCAGGTCCAGGTACTAGCTGCAGTCTGAGTTAAGGGGTTCACAGTCAATTCAGCAGGCATTGGTGAGCATTAGCAACTCTGGATATTCAGTAGTCTCCTTTTGCTTTGACGATTATTTTTTTGTATTTAGATACTGGTCTTATATATGTAGTTTGAATTTGTACGTGTAGATGGCTATTCTGGTTATGTATGTAGATATGTATATTTTAATTTGAGTCTATAGTAGCTCTATACTGGTGACTTTCAAGTCCTTGATAGGTTCTATTCACTACACTTATATGTTGTTGGTATCTTTCTCACTATTGATTCATGACAGGTGTCGTGGACATTGGGTTGGCTTATCTGTAAGTGAGATTTAATAGGCGCCATCATGACTTGAGAGGTTGGGTGGTAACATTTATATTTGTTTATTGGTTATTTGGAATATTTTTACTTAAAATGTGAATGTAAATAGTAATGAAGATACACTAAGAGTTGATAAATTTTAAACTAAAAAATATTAAATTATTTTCTTTAACTACGTAGAAGATAATACTAAGTATTATTTTAAATATCTTTTATTTGGCCCTAATTTTGTATTGTTATATCAGAAAGTTTTAGATGATAATGTGAATGAGAGAAATACGGACATATATTAAAAAATGTTACAGAATATAGCTTTTAAAACAAATTTTAAACTTTACAACACGATAAAAATTATCAATTTTTCAAAAAAGCAAATAAATAATCCAATATATAAACAAATTTGAAAAAGATGTTTTTTATGGTGTAAAATGTAATAAGGTACCTTTCCTATGAAATGATAATAAAATATGATGTAACGACGTAAAGAAAATTGATCTGTAATATGTTATTAAAAATACGTTTAAGAAGTATATAAAGTACTATTTATACTTTCTTCCTCTAGTTAAATATTTTAGATTTAATTTGTAACTTTTTTTGGTGAGTTTTTAAATAAATTTTAAAGTTATTTATCGATTATGTGGAAAACTTTTATGTAGAATGCGAATGGAAAAAGTAGTGATGCTATATTAGGAGTTGATAACTTTCAAAATAGAAAATTAAAAAAATCCTTCCTAGAGGATAATATAAAGCATACAATTAATAAAATGTAAATATCTATTTTATTATAATTTTATTTGTACTTGATTAACTAATAAATTTATCGTGGACCTTCAGACAACTCTGCACGTCTTCACTAAAATGGTCATAACTTTCTACTCCGAATTTTGATTAAGGCGAAATTAGATGTTGGAAATCTAATTCAATTATCTTCGATTTTATATATACGGGTCATCTAACTCATTGTACTTTAGGAGATATGGTCATGAAAATTTGGCCTCATACGAAAATTTAGTTGGTAGAGACTCTTTCGACTTGACTTGATGTAAAAGATCCATTATACTCATTTATTGAACTTAGGAGGGGTTGGAAAAGATCTGAAATACCCCCATTTAATGAAAGCAAATTCACCTTGGAATTTACATAGGTCCGTGACGAGCCTTGGGTGGGGACTAATGTATCTTCTTCCAAAAATCCTCTGAACGAGTTTTTTCCAAATCCCATCAAACTATTAAAAAAATAAAGTGTAACTATGCATTCAAAAGCGAACCCAAAAAGTACCTGAAAATGTGCCTAAGAAGTGCTAGAAATCGTAATTTCCATATATCTCAAAATTCATTCTCGATATCAAAAATTTGGCTTCATATTCTTTTTCAGGGGGTCATTTTGAGTGAAAAATAGTTCTAATCCCGATTTAAGAGAAAATGATTAGCAATTTCAATTTTTCAAAAATGCAATTTCAAGTGGAGTTTAAGTGTCCCGTTCACAACACGCACCAGTGTTAAAACTGATGCAGATTTTTCACTTTGGTCTAAGACTTTTAAGTCTTGGTCCTAAGTATTCCCAAACGTGAAAATATCTATACTTAGTCATTTTCTACACTCATATCATTCTAAACATTCCCCAATACTCATTTGAACACTTAGCCAAATATTTTACTGCTAAACTCAAATCTCAAAACCCTTTCTAGATCTTAAGTATTGGACTCAAGTTTCAAGTCTACATCCCCAATCTTCATCAAGTTCATCTCCAAAGCTAAGTTTTGTGGGTTTCTTTCATTGGCTCCTTTCACCCATGATACCCAAGCTTCCTTTTTCTTAAATTTGCATGATGTAAAGATGATTTACTCATGGTCTTATTTATTATAAAAATCATTGAACACTATATTGGGGTTTATAAAATTATGACTTTTTTGCTATACTTTTAGCTATGAAACCAAGATCTATTGTAAGATTTGATGAAAGATTTTGATGTATATTACTTGAGGGAGTTACCAAGTTTTTATAGAAGATTTTACATTGAATTTTCTAGTATGATTTCACTATTGAATTGCATGATTTTTACACTATCACTATAAAAGTATTTGACAAAATTTTCGGTTATCGTTTCTTTAGGAACTGAAGGTCCATTGCTTGTCTTATGAGTTGAATGACTAAATGATTATGAAATGATAATAGCATGATGATGAAAGTGATGTATGTATATGATTACTATATGATGATAAAGGAATGTGTGAATATGATGACTATATGATGATGAGAGGAATGTATGGCTAAAATGACTATATGCTGATGGGATGAATATATATATATATATATACATGATGTTATCTCTATAGCGTTTAGGATGACCAAGCCTAGCTTGGGGGGGGTTCTAGGTCAGGATAACCTTGTTGAGGGGTTTGTGCCATTGTGCCTGACTTTCTTTCATATTTCGATCGCCTAACTCGGGGGGTGGTAGGCCCGGGTAACTATGTTGGGGGTTGGCACCCATTAACTTTATTGCGAGGAGGGGTTATACTCCATCAATCATTTTGGGGGGTTTGTACTCCATCAACCATGTTGGGGGTTTGTACCCATCAACCCGTTTGGGGGTTTGTACTCCATCAACCTTATGAAGGGGTTTGTACCTCATGCGCCTCTCAAAGGAGGTAGTAGGACTTTGATTTCTCTAAGAATGGTCACTCTCTACACATGTGTTATGTTCAATGAAAGTATGATTTACTTCAAGCATCTTCCATTTATGTCATATTGCTATGCTTAATTATGCATATTACGCTGATATATTATTGCGTTGCATCCTACATACTTAGTACATTAAAACATACTAACACATATTCTATTCCTACATGATGTTACCATGTAGGAACTGGAGAACCACTTGATCCTCCTCCTCCTTCGCGTGGCTAGTACAATTATCTTACAAGCTTGTTGGTGAGCCCTTCATTCCGGGAATGTTACTTATGATCTCTTTCTATGTATTAAGACTATCTATTTTTGATTATCTAATGACTATGAGGGTGAGCCCAGTTGCTTGTCTTGACCCCCACTCTTATCTATGCAATAGGGGTGTTGTTGGACATATTATGTATCTATGTTATGAGCCTTGACTCTATTTTGTTGTTTGTGATATGGAGGTTTACCCTTAGCTCCTTTACCCTTGCATCTAATCTTTTATTGATATAACATTGCTTCCGTGATCAAG
>JAOTQJ010096697.1:0-11746 GCA_025642045.1 Solanum sejunctum
CTATATTAGTAGAGGCTTGGATCTAACTTGTGAGGCGCCTTTTGGGGTAACCCAAGAGGACAAATTCGTGCGGGTATACGTGGCACCGTCGCCACGGTGTCCAAAGCGAACAATACCTCACAGTGTTAGGCCAGGTCATTACAGTTGGTATAAGAGCCGACTCTCTGCTAGTACGGTGGTAGGGCAAACGTCAGCGAGGACGCTGAGTCCCTACGCCTGTAGCTCACGTAGGCGAATCCCACATCAGAAAAAGAGAGGGAGTTCCTGGGCTATATTAGTATAGGCTTGGATCTAACTTGTGAGGCGTCTTTTGGGGTAACCCAAGTGTACAAATTCGTGTGGGTACGCATGGTACCGTCGCCATGGTAGCCAAAGCGGACAATACCTCACAATGTTGGGCCAGGTCATTACAGTTGGTATCAGAGCTGACTCTTTGCTAGTACGGTGGTGGGGCAAACCTCAATGACGACGTTGAGTCCCTATGGGGGGTGAGTGCAGGGACAGTGATACTTAATGCTTGTAGCTCACTTAGGCGAATCCCACACTGAAAAAAGAGAGGGAGTTCCTAGGCTATATTAGTAGAGGCTTGGATCTAACTTGTGAGGCGCCTTTTGGAGTAACCCAAGAGGACAAATCCGTGCGGGTACGCGTGGCACCATCGCCACGGTGTCCAAAGCGGATAATACCTCATAGTGTTGGGATAGGTTGTTATAGTTGGTATTAGAGCCGACTCTCTACTAGTACGGTAGTGGGGCAAACCTCAGCGAGGACTCTGAGTCCGTAAGGGGGCTGAGTGCAGGGACGGTGATACGTAATGCATGTAGCTCACTTAGGCTAATCCCATATTGAAACAAGAGAGGGAGTTCTTGGGCTATATTAGTAGAGGCTTGGATCTAACTTGTGAGGTGCCTTTTGGGGTAACCTAAGAGGACAAATCCGTGCGAGAACGCATGGCACCATCGCCGTGGTGTCCAAAGCGAACAATACCTCACAGTGTTGGGACAGGTCGTTACAGCGGTAGTGCATGTGAGTCATTTGAGGTGGTACTCCAAAAGTTCAAGGAAGGAGGTTGGATGCTAGATAGGAAAAATGGAAATTTTGGTTGTAAGAGGTTGCCTTCCTAGGTTGAACGGTACCAGGTGATGGCATTAAGGTGGACCATAATAAGACGAAGGTGATTATCTATTAGACTAGACCTTGACTCCCTTGGGTGTTAGGAGTTTCATGAAATTAGCAAGCTATTATTAGAGATTGTGGTTTTGTTCTCTTCCATTGTGGTTTCTATGACTTAGTTGACCCTAAGGGAGACAAATATTGTAGTCAACATTTTGATTAGGGTAATCTGATAGGTTTGGGAGTTGCTATTTCTTGTGTTATTCCTCGGTGCTAGTAGGATTCATGTGTATATGGGTTGATCCTTGATCCTGTTCAATCAAGGAGACCCAAAATTATTTTCCAGAAAACCTTCATGGATTTTACTTATTTTAATTTGGTATTTGAATATTATGATTCCTAAAATTCTATTGATGCATGGGTAATGTTTATTTGATGATTTTAATATGATCTAAATCGTTATATGAGGATTTACTTTGGGTTTATGAAGTTATAAGTATGCATGTTCCCTTTTTTAAGTATTTATGCATGAGAGATTACATGATGGATATAAATATGGAATTAATTATGTTTTCACTTCAACTTCTTATTATAAATGTTGATTTTTAAATAGAGTATTAATTACCCATGTCATTTCCTTGTTGTTCATAGCATATGCATTCATGTACACTAATTATTTTGAAAAATTATGTTATGGGTAAGCCAATTTCATTTTATGGTATGATTTTGATAAAAAAGTTGGTTATGACAATATTGTGATCACATATATGTCTTTGATTTAGGCTCTTTAAGCATTTTAGGTGCTTGCACCATTTGTATATGGATGGGCTATTCCTATGCATGAGTATTTTGACTATGAAATTATAATTTTGTCATTTGAGCCTAAGTATGAATTATTGTGAATGATGTTTGGATTTTATGCCCAATTGTGTATTGAAATGATTTGGAAAATGACTATTATCTCCTTGAAAGTATGTATACGCATATTATATGTATTGTTGTGGGATGACAACCTGGCTTGTTGTGTTGGGGTTCTTGGGGTAGTTTGTGATACTTTCATATCATGTTTCTAATGAGTGTAGAGCCCACAAGATTGTAATATGATAGGTATGGATGGTCGATCTATTTAGTCAACTAAGATGGGTTGGTCACTTCTCTAAGATTGATCTTTGGTTCGAGTTTTGTCTCCAAGTTAGGATGTGGGTAGGTGATATCCCTAAGTGTGCTTTTTGTACTAGGAGTGAGTATTTTGAATACTGGTGGAGTTATTTGGTTGGCTTAGCATCGGTTGCGTTTATGGGTTTCGTGAATAGGGTCTTAAAACCCTACCTTGGTATATTTGTGGTGGTCTCTAGTGATGAGATATTAATTTGTTTAGAGCTTATGAATTATTTGGCTGTAGTGTTGTAAGTCTTTGATGATGAGGGGATTGGTTGCTAAATATGATAGGTGTGAGTTGAGGATAACAAGAAGGTTGTTAGAACTTAGGGATTATGGTATGAGTGTACATTGGTTTTTTTTTCGGTAAGGCTAGTATTATGGTTAGTGCTCTAGGTAGCGTAGTGTGTGTGGATAATGGTGGTAAAGATATGCCTAATAGAGTCCATCGGTCAGCTAGATAGGGAGTTAGGTTGAAGGAAGTTGAGAATGGTAGTATAGTGTTCTTGATGGTTCCAAATCTTCTTGGGTTAAGAGTACTAGATTAGGCAAGGCTTTGATTTTGGCCTTATTAGATTTGGAAGTTTTGGGTAAGAGAATGATAGAGTGGAGGTTGTCTCCCAAGGGGGAGATGGTTGTTATGGTACCAAGTGGGTTAGGTGTATTTAAGATTGAATATTGAGTTGAGGAATTATGAGTCCTTATACAATGTAGAGGGAGGTTGGTAAGGTTGTATAAGTTGGGGATTGCCTATGGTAGGGGTATGGTTTATCTGGTTTGTCATGCTTCGAGGTTGAGGGGATGTGTTGGTGACCCTATTTCTATAGAACTCTTTGAAGTTATCTGTGAGGTGGAGAATAAGTTGGCTTGGAAGGATGTTCCGATGGAGGTGATGTATGGATGAGTGGAGAAATTGATTAGATGATAATGATGTAGAGTTCGTCAAGGCCCTTTTGAAGAGTTGTCTATTCATATGTGTTTCTCGGAGAGCCAGTGCAGACATAAACAAACAATATCCATATCTCTTTCACTCTATTAAAGCTTATGATGACATTCCAAGTCCTTTCTATGATTCCAAGTCCTATGTTTCAGCCCCTATGTCATTCATGTGCATTCATGTTTAAATTGATAAGTTTATGATGATTCTACTCTTATGTTGAGATCTTGAAAATGATGTTTTTAATGTAATATTGCATTTTTGTTGGAGCTGATTTATTAATGATCACTTTTTTCTTGTAGATCTCTTTGATATTCAAGGACGAAGGCTCCCAAAGGGGAGATATTGTAATGACCCCCAAAAAGTGCCCCAAAATATGCCTCGAAAATACCCAGAATCTTACTTTTAATATATCTAAAAATTTGTTCCTTCTTTAAAAAATTTAACTTCATATTCTTGTTCAGGCAGGCAAATTAAGTGAAAAATGGGTCTAACACAAATTTTAGAGAAACCGTATCAAACTCCAAAAATTGCAAAAAAGGTAATTTAGGAGGGGTATATTTGAAGGGACATATCTCTTAGCACACAAAGAGTTGTGTAGCCCACAACCTATCAAATTAAAGCTCTTTGCATTAGATTTCCAACGTACTTAGTTTTACCTCATTTGGAGTTAGGATGAAGAATTTATGCCCATTTTTGTAGAACTTGTTTGTGTAGAAATATAGATTTCCAGGGAGGCGACGCTGACTAGTGTCATTTTGGTCCTTTTTTATTTTAGTCCAAGACTTTCAAGTATTGGGCCAAAGGGTTCCCATACATGTTTTTATGTATACTTAGCCTTATTTCACCCTCATATCATCCTTAAAATTCCCCAATATCCTCTCAAATACTTAGACTAATATTTAGCCCTAAATTCAAGTCCCAAACTCAAGACCAATCTTAAGGATTTCATCAAGGATCTCATTTAAGCTTCAACTCTCAATTTCTAATCTTCTTCAATAATTCTCCAAAGTCAAAGTATATGGTGTTAAACCATTGGGTCCATCTACCTATGGTGCCTGTCATGACCCAAGCTTAGGTCCTTGGCATGACACGACGAATGGGGAACCCGAAAAACCCCCAAACAAGCCTCCAAAGGGAAAACTTTCATGAATGTCATAATCAAGAGTCAAGAGTCAAAGCTCATACATAAATACATAACATGTCCAATAAGCACCTCTAATAAATAGATATAGCGGGGGCCTAGACAAGCTATTGGGATCACCATCATAGTCAATAGAACATCAGAAAGTGTCTCAATACAAGGATAATAGTAGCTTAGACTGAGGTCCCCAAAATGGAGAACTCACCAACAAGCTTGGAATAGCACCGTCTAGCCACGTGGAGAAGGAAGATGGTCAACTTGGGCATGGGTCCCTGTATGGTCATATTATGTAGGCAAGAGTATACATTAGTGCGTGTAAATGTACTAAGTATGTGAGATGCAATGCAACAAGAGATAAGCATCATAATCAAAAATACATTACGATGGGCAATAGGCTTAATATAACAATATGACATGTGTGATCAATGCATAAGTGAAGCATGCTAATCATGCTTATATAGAACATCATATGTGAAAGGGAGACCAAGCTATATTGCCAAGGTATAAACCCCTTGGGGTTGGTGATGATAGCACCCATCACTCTAGTGTATTAGGTACAAACCCCTCATCAAGGTTAGTGAAGATTGCACCTATTAACCTAGTTATTGAGATATCAACTTCTCAACTTGGTTGGTGATGATTGCACCCATCACCCTATTGGTTGAGAAATCAACCCCTCAACTACTTTGGTGATTATTGCACCTATTACTCTAGTGGTTGAGTCTTTGACCCTTTCAACTGGGCCCCCAAATTGGCAATGGTTTACCAGTACACTTTACATAGTATTTACCAAGTACATAAACTTATTTCATCATCATATAGTCAATTATATCATATCTCATGTTTTAGACCTTCATTTCCTCAAGAAACCATGACTGGACATTTTATCAAACATCTTGGGGGGGTGTAATGGGGGTAAAAGAGCATGCAATTTATATATGTAATCATGCAGAAAAATCAGTGGTAAAACTTTTAATCAACACCTTCGAACACCTCCAAGACATTCATATCAAAACCCCTCATTAAATCTAACATTAGATCCAAGATTTGAAGCTCAAAACATGCTAAAACAACCATACTTTCATGAACTAAAATCATTGTGCAGTAAATTTCTCAATATACAAGACCCACATGTAAAATCAACTTTAAATCATACAATATTAAGTAAAAGAGGGTTTAGACGCCATGGGTGAAAGGACCAATGGTTCAACACCACATACCTTAGATTTTTTTGAAGTTCTTGAAGAATACTTTCATGAATATTTGAAGTTTGAGTGAGATCCTCGAAGAAATCCTTAAGATTAGTCTTGAGTTTGGGACTTGAATTTAGGGTTAGAAATGAGTCTAGGTGTTTGGGAAAATATTGGGAATGTTTTGGGTGATATGAGGGTGAAATAAGCCTAAGTATAGGTGAAAATACTTTTAGGAAAACTTAGGTCCAACACTTAGAAAAATCTGGGTGAACTAAGAAAAGACAGTGAAGGAAATACACCTCTTAGTGTCGCAGAGAGCTCGCAGACCCACACTAGAAATTGCACAAAGTGCAAATTTCATAATTCATTTCCTTTGCTTTAAAATCAAGGTTAGACCCTTGTAACCCTAATTTGGACCACCTGAACAAGAATTTGAAGTTAGATTTTCAAAATTTCAAATAGATTTTTAGATATATGGAAAACAAGATTCCAGGCACTTTTTGGGCACTTTTCAGGTTCATTTTAATATCTCTCCCTTAGGAACATTCGTCCCCAAATGTAGAAGTAATGTACAAGACAATAATAATCACGAACAAATTAGCTCCAATATGAATGCAATATTACTTTTAAAACATCACTTTTAAAATTCCATTATAAGTGTGAAATCATCATAAATTGCCAACTTAAATAGGAATGCATATGAATGACATAGGGGCTGAAATATAAGGATTGAAGTCACATATAGGACTTAGAATTAGTACCATATGCTTGAGTGGAGTGGAAGAGATAATGGTACCACTTTTGCATGTCCGCTTTGGCCTCCCAAGTAGCACCTTTGACTTGTTGGTTCCTCCAAAGGACCTTAACAGATGCGAATTCTTTGTTCCTAAATCTCTTTACTTGTCTATCTAAAGTATGAACCAGAACCTCTTCATAAGTCAAGTTATCCTCAATAATACCCACAACATCAAGAGTTACAATAGCATTAGGATCACCAACACATTTTCTCAGCATAGAGACATCGAATACCGGATGGACCAAATTCATCTCACTAGGCAACCTCAACTCATAAGTCACCTTACCAACCCTGTTTATCAACTCATAAGGACCAATATACCTAGGACTCAATTTCCCTTTCTTACAAAAATGAACCACAACTTTCATTAGAGAAACCTTCAAATAAACCCAATCACCCATTTGGAATTCTAGGTCTCTTCTTTTTACATTAGCATGGTTTTTGATAACTTTGGTCTGTCCTCAACCTTTCCGTAATCATCTTTACCTTCTGAAGAGCATCCATAACCACATACGGCCCTAATAAAGCCACCTCTCCAACCTCAAACTATCCCACCGGTGATCTACAATGTCTCCCATAAGGATCCTCAAATGGAGCCGTACTGATGCTAGAGTGATAGCTATTGTTGTAGGCAAACTCAATCAATGAAAGATGGTCATTCCAACTACCTTTAAGCACCAGGACACAAGCCCTAAGCATATGCTCAAGTGTTTGAATTGTCCTCTTGGCTTGGCTATCCATTTGAGGGTGGAAAAGATTGTACTAAGGTGAACTTTGGTACCAAGACCCCGTTGAAAAGACTTCCAAAAGTGGGAAGTAAATTGTGCAACACCATCCGATATAATGGATAAGGGAGCCCCGTGTAACCTCACCAACTCATGGATGTACTACCTTGCATACTATTCAGCCCTATATGTAGTCTTGACTTGTAAAAAGTGAGCCGATTTTGTCACCCTATCAACCACCCCCTATATGGAATCAAAACTTTTTCTAGTCTTGGGCAACCTAACCACAAAATCCATATTAACTACCTCCCACTTCCAAGTAGGAATCTCTATGTATTGGATTAGGCCACCTGGCCTTTGATGTTCAGTTTTGACTTGTTGGCAATTATAACAACCAAAAATAAATTTGGCAATGTCCCTCTTTATGCCTCCCCACCAATGCACATCCCTCAAGTCTCTATACATTTTGGTGGAACCGGGGTGGATAGACTAAGACGAATTATGGGATTTATCAAGAATTTTTTCCCTCAAACCATCAACACATGGCACACATAACCTACCTTGGTATCCAAGGGCCCCATCTCCTTCGTGGTAGAAAACCTCTATCTTGCCATGTTTTACCAAGGCCTTCAACTAAAGCAACGAGGAGTCTAGATCTTGTTTTGCTATCACCTCATCAACCAAAGAAGATTTAGAACCATCAAGCACAACAATACCATTACCCACATCTTCCAACCTCACCCCCAATCTATCTAACCTATGCACCTCCCTAGCCATCTCCCTTTTCACCACCATTTACGTGAGCTAGGCTACCCATGGACAATCGACTCAAAGTATCCTCCAAAACATTTTCCTTACCCGGATGGTAATGCACACACATGTCATAGTCCTAAAGAAGTTCTAGCCACCGTATTTGTCTCAAGTTGAGATCTTTTTGAGTGAAGACATATTGAAGGCTCTTATGATTGGTGAAGACATCAACATGCACCCTATACAAATAATGTAACCAAATATTTACTGCAAACACCACAGCGGCTAATTCAAAATCATGAGTAGGATAGTTCTTTTCATGCACGTTGAGTTGCCTAGAAGCATATGCTATGGCCTTACCATTTTGCATTAGCATACAATCCAAACCAATTCTAGATGCATCACAATACACAACAAAACCCTCAAGCCCATCTAGTCGTGATAATATAGGAGCGTACACAAGTCTTTCTTTCAATGTTTGGAAGCTTTTCTAACATACATCGGTCCATAGAAACTTAACCTTCTTTTTAGTCAATTTTGTCATAGGAGAAGCAATAGAGGAAAACCCATTCATAAACCTTTTATGGTAACCCGTAAGGCCCAAGAAATTCCTAATATCCAATGGGGTCAATGGTCTAGGTCAATTCCTAATCACATCAATTTTCTTAGGATCTACTTTTATACCATCCCCCGAAACCACATGACCTAGGAATGCAACCTCATTCAACCAAAATTCACTCTTATCATATTTAGCATACAATCTCTCCTCCCTCAATCTTTGCAACACAACCCTCAAAGGGCCTATATGCTCTTCCCTACTATGTGAATAGATCACAATATCATCAATGAAGACCACAACAAAGGAATTAAGGAGGGCTTAAAGACCCTATTCATTAGGTCCATGAATATGGTCAGTGCATTAGCCAATGCAAAGGACATCACGACAAATTCATAGTGCCCATATCTAGTCCAGAATGTCGTCTTGGGAATATTACACTCCCTCACCCTGACTTGATGGTACTCAGACTGAAGATTAATCTTAGAGAAAGAGCTAGCCCCTTGAAATTTGTCAAACAAGTCATCAATTCTTGGAAGAGGATATCTATTCTTTATAGTGACCCTATTAAGTTGTCGGTAGTCAATGCACATTCTAAGTGACCCATCTTTCTTCTTTACAAACAAAACTAGTGCACCCCAAGGTGATTGGCTTGGTCTAATAAATTTCTTCTCCAATAAATCTTTCAATTTCTCCTTTAACTCCTTCAATTCCACTGGGGCCATACGATAAGGTGGAATAGAGGTACATTGGGTGTCAGGAAGGAGATCTATGCCAAATTCTATCTCTCTTTTAGGAGGGACACCGGTAAGGTCATTTGGGAAGACATCAAGAAATTCATTTACAATTGAAATCGACTAAATGGAAGGGACTTTGGACTCAACATCTTTAACTCTCACAAGATGATACATACACCCCTTGGAAATCAACCTATGGGCTTTAATGCATGAGATGAACCTACCCCTTACTACCACATCATGACTTTCCCACTTAAGGAAGAGTTTATTTGGGAATTGAAACTTGACCCTACGAGTTCTACAATCAATATAAGCATAGTAGGGATGCAACCAATCCATCCCAAGAATAACATCAAAATCAACCATATTTAATTCAACAAGATCACAAGGTAAGATTTTATGCAAGATGCAAACTGGACAGTTTCTGTACACCCTCTTAGCAACAATAGAAGCACCAATAAGAGTATACACCTCATATGACTCACACAATAACTATGACTCAACATGGAACTTTTTAGCAATAAAGGGGGTAACAAAGAAAAGGGTGGCACCTGGATCAATCAAAGCATATACATCAAGATTAAAGATTTTCAACATATCGATAACAACATAGGGGACCTCACCAACCCCTTGCCTCACATGTATAGCATAGAACTGATTGTGCCTTGGGGCACCACCTTGAGGACCACCTCTACCCAATGGAATTGCATTTGCACCCCGAACCTTGCCATGGTTTCTAGGACAATCTACCTTCTTGTGACCAAGCTCCCCACATTCCAAACATGCATTGGAACCCTTCAAACATGGGCCTTTATGACCCCCTCCACATCTAGGACACACATCATTAGGATCCACACCAACAACACCTTGAGATCTAGGGAAGTCATTGACAAACCCAATATTAGTAGCACGAGGAGGCCTTTGGCCTTGAAATCTATCACCCTTTTGGAACCTACTGTAACATCCCATGCCTTACAATACTAGTATAATGGAAATCAATCAACACATGGTTTGGTCAAACTAGCGCTAATTTTCAAAAGTGCTTGAATCTAGTATTAATGGTCTATATGTGCGTCTAACGCTTAAGAGGGTCGAGTGTATACATGTTTTGTGTTGAATTGAGGAGATTATGGCCTTAAAATGAAGTAAAAGAATTGAGGTGCTTGTAGTACTTATAAGCTAGCAGGTGAGTCACCTACTTGCTTAGCTTAAAATCGCTAGTTAAATGGAGATGAGGCTCGGCGTCGAAATTGTCCAAGTTCGATTATGAATAAAGTCCGTATTAAGGGTGTCACTTGGACCCATGTTTTAGCATCATAAATGGTATATATGTTAAGACCAAGATCTGTATTAAAAATGGCCCAAAGACAATACAAAACACTTAGCAAAGTGGGCCCAACCTAAATAAGTGAAAGCTGAAAATTTGGCAGCCCAAGTCCATCAAGTTGGTGCTCCAAAAAGGCCTAACTTTGAAGGTCAAGCTGGTGGGTAAGATACCTGATTATGTGTGGTTTATGTTGGTCATGAAGTCAAGAGAGATTTGGCATTACATCCCTATATAAAGGGCTCCAAAGCTGATCCACAAGTTATAGTTCACTTGAACACAAAAGAAAATCAGATTGCTCTCTCTACTTTCTCTCAACTTTTCACAACTTTTTGAAGCAGACAAACAGATTCTTTAGGGTTCTTAAGGAGCCTATACACCTTTAAGGCAAAGTTAAGTAATTATAGTTGTGGTTTTAGTATAGTTTTATCATGAAAAAACACGAAATAGATGCTAGCTACGCTGCTGAAATTTGTTGGACAGATTCTGTGCAGAACGTTGCTACACCTTTTACTTTTGTTTTGTTGATTTCTCTATGGATTTTAAGTTATATTATGAGAATAAATTGGTGTTATTAACATGGTTTGATTTATAAACATCACCCTAATGTTGCTTCCCTGGTTTTGGTTTCATTTAACAAGCGCGTTTTATCGAGTTATTTCAAGCGTCATGTTGATTGTAACTTGCGGGCTGTTGTGTGTGAAGCTTTTAGCTCACGTCCTTCATGACTTATTAATTGATGTTATAGGACTGTTTGAGGTACGTTTATATGTTTAAATATTGCTGAAAGAGTTTGGTTAAAGTTGGAATAGGTTTGGAGTTGTCAATTTCGAAATGTAGCGAAGGAAGGTAATGTTATGCTGTCCGTTTTTAAATGGTGTGGAATTGCTATGTGTTGAAATTTGTGGTCTGTTGTAAGAATGTAAAGAGTCTGAAACAAGATTTATATTACATATACATGAGAATTTTTGTTCAAAACTACTATTAGAAGTGAAAAGGGTGAACGAAATGCCCTGACGTCGCTACTTAAAAGCTTGCTGCCCGTGTGTTGTTTTGTTATGTGATTGGGATTCCAAGGTGTATCTATTGGCTAATAATTTTAGTGTTATACTCTATTATGTTGTAGATAAGCATTTGTAGGAAGGGAAGGTTATCTGAAGATAGTAATGATGTCATACAACGAGGTATGTAAGGTTATTTGATTTTGTATCGCTTGGCATGAAACATAGCTCTCTCCTTGGTACATAAAGGCATTCACCAAATCCGACACAACTATTAACCATGTCTCCACTTTTGTACATGTTCATATGATT
>JAOTQJ010096718.1:0-11745 GCA_025642045.1 Solanum sejunctum
CCTGCCTCACCAACTTCAAATCACCGAATAGGTGATCTACACCTCCTCCCATAAAGAGTCTCATATGGTGCAATTTGCATGGTATCTTGGAAACTGTTGTTATAAGAAAATTCAATCAAGGGTACGTGATCATCCTTGTTACCTTTAATATTTAGAATATATGCCCTCAATATATCCTCAAGAGTCTGTATGGTTCTCTCCACTTGCCTGTCTATCTGGGGATGAAAGGTTGTCTTAAGATTCACCTTTGTACCAAGCCCTTTCTGAAAGGACTTCCAAAATTATGCTATGAACTGGGCTCCTCTATCAGAAAAAATAGATATAGGGACCCTAAGCAATCTAATAATCTCGTTAATGTAAGTCTGGCATAGTCCTCAGTTGTGTTAGTCGTCTTGACAAGTAGAAAGTGAGTCGACTTGGTCATTCGATCTACTATTACCCATATCGAGTCATGATGTCTACAGGATCAAGGTAAGCCTATTATGAAGTCCATGTTAATTATCTCCCATTTCCACTTTGGAATCTCAACATTCTAGGCCACACCACAAGGCCTTTGATACTTTACCTTATTTGCTGACAATTCGGGCATCTGGACATGAACTCTGAAATGTCCTTCTTCATGCCACCCCACTAATAAACCTCTCATAAATACCTATGCATTTTTGTTGCACCTGGGTGAATAGAGTATCTGCCATTAGAAGCCTTAGTTAGAATCCTGTCTCTAAGGCCATGAATAATTGGTACACATAATCTGCCTTGGTATCTTAGGACACCATCTCCCCCTTTTGCAAACGCTAATACTTTTTGCTTATGAACATCTTCTTTCAACTGAAGGAGGATAGTAACTGGGTATTGCTTTTCTTTCACCTCTACCACCAAGGATGACTTTGCCCTATTTTTGATAATGGCACTACCCTTTGAATCTTCAATATGCACCCCAAGCATGCTAGCCCGTGCACTTCCTTAGTTAGTTCTTTCTTTCCATCCTCAATGTGTGTAGTGCTCCCTAAGGTCAACCTGCTAAGAGCACCATCAACTACATTAGCTTTATCTGGGTGATAGAGGATGCTCATGTTATAATCCTTCAACAACTCCAACTACCTCCTTTGTCTCAAGTTCAGCTCCTTTTGGCTGAACACATACTGCAAGCTTTTATGGTCTGTAAATACATCTACATGCCCACCGTATAGATAGTGTCTCCAGATTTTGAGAGCAAACACCACAGTAGCAAGCTCAAGATTATAAGTTGTGTAGTTCTTCTCATAAGTCTTTAGCTATTTAGATGTATATGCTATCACCTTGCCTCTCTGCATCAATACACATCCCAACCCAACTCTGGAAGCATATAAGATATAACAAATCCTTCAGCTCCCTCGGGTAGGGATAAGACCAGAGCTGTAGTCAGCCTAGTTTTCAACTCATGGAAACTCTTCTCACAAGATTCAGACCATACAAACTTAACCTTCTTCTGAGTTAGCTTAGTAAAGGGAGCTGAGATGGAAGAAAATCCCTCTACAAAATGCCTGTAGTTACCTACCAAATCCAAGAAACTCCTTATATCTATTGGAGTTGTGGGCCTTGTCCAGTTCTTTACTGCCTCAATCTTTTGAGAATCAACTTAAATTCCTTCATCAGAAACAATATGACCTAAAAACGCAACGGATGCCAACCAAACTCATATTTGGAAAATTTGGCATACAACTATTGGTCCTAAAGGGTCTGAAGGATAATTCTAAGATGGTCAGCATGCTCCTCCTTGTTATGAGTGTAGATTAGGATGTCATCTATGAACATAGTGATGAATATATCTAGGTACGGCCTCAACACCCTATTCATAAGATCCATGAAAGTCATTGGTGCATTTGTTAGTCCAAATAACATAACCAAGAACTCATAATGACCATAGCAGGTTCTGAAAGCTCCCTTAAGGATGTCACTCTCTCGAACTTTAAGCTGATGGTATCTAGATCTGTTGTCTATTTTGGAGAAATAAGTAGCACGGTTGAGCTGGTCAACCAGGTCACTAATTCTAGGAAGAGGATACTTATTTTTTATGGCGACCTTATTTAACTAACAGTAATCTATGTACATTCGAAGGGAATAATCCTTTTTATACATGAAAAGAACTGGAGCACCCATAGGTGAGACGCTTGGTATAATAAAACCCTTATCTAAGAGATCTTTCAACTGTGTTTTCAACTCTTTTACTTTTGAAGGAGTCACATGATACGGAAAAATAAATATAGGCTGAGTATCTAGGAGGGTATCTATTCTAAAGTCTATCCCCCTATTATGAGGGATTCAAAGTAGATCATCAAGATAGACTTCTGGGAACTTATTCATGATTGAGATAGACTGGAGAGATGGTGCCTCGACATGAGAATCTTTGACTCTGACTAGATGGTATATACACTCTTTGAAAAATTAATTTCTTGGCTTTGAGATATGAGTCAAACTTACCCTTAGGGAAAATTGAGCTAGCTCTCCACTCTAAGACTGGCTCATTAGGAAAGTAAAACTTGACCACTCTAGTTTTGCAGTCTATGGAGGCATAACAAGTATGAAGCCAGTTTATGCATAATGATGTCAAAATTCACCATGTCTAACTCAACTAGGTCAGGTAAGATATCTTTATAGTAAACTGATACTGGACAACCCCTATAGATTCTTTGGACTAAAATAGATTCCCCAGTAGGAGTGAAAACACTAAAAGACTCAAGAAGACATTCTAGACTGATCCCAAACTTCGTAGTTACATAGGGAGTCATAAATGATAATGTGACACTTGGGTCTAACAATACATATACATCATAACTACAAACTTTGCGCATACCAGTAACCATATCTGGTGAGTTTTCTTGCTCCTGTCTGGTGGCTATGACATACAAACTGTTTATGCCTCCACTTGTCCCTAATGGAGTACCCCTCTAAACTGGCCTACCCTGTGGTGCTGAAGGAACTGACTGAGACTTAGTATCCCTGTTGTTCTGCCTCTCTATAGGACAATCCTTCAAAACTGCCCCACTTGACCACACCTGAAACAACCATTTGTGCCTACAAGGCACTCTCCTGGATGAGACCTGCCACACTTATCACAAACTGGATAACGAGTGGATCCTTGAGTTATGCTCCTCTGTGACAGGCTGCCTTAAAACCTATGGTTCTGTGATCCATACATATTCCAGAGCCTCGGTGTAGGTGTACTAGCGGATGAAGGTGCTAGTCCAGATATCCTAGGCTGAAAAGATGAATGATTGGCATTTCCAACTCCCCTCTTGCTTATCTCCTGGCCTAATGTCTTGGCCCTTTTGCTTTTGAACTCCTCCCTATCATGCATTTTCTCATCCTTTACTTGCTGCACATAAGTATCAAGCGAGCTATGTCCATATCCCTAATCAGCATAGCATTGTTGCCCTCTCTATTAGTCATCCGAGAAGGCCCTGACACAAACAGATCAATCCTAGTGCTCATGTCCGCCATCACAGTTGGAGCATGATAGGATAGTTGAGTGAATTTAATGCTATACTCCCGCACACTCATAGCTTCCTGATTTAGATTCAGAAACTCTCTCACTTTAACCTGCCTTAATTCTCTAGGAAAGTAATGTCCCAAAAAGGCTTTCTCAAACATTGCCCAACTCAAAGCTGGCTCCCCTTATGCTATGCCTCCTTTCCACTAATCAAACTAGAGTCTCGCTACTTCTTTGAGCTAGTAGGCAGCCAATCAACCCTCTCAGCATCATATGTGTGTATAATCTAAAATACTTTGTAGAGATCCGCAATAAATTTCTCAGGATCCTCCTTCACATTAGACCCTGTGAACTTAGGTGGGTTCATCCTTAGAAACTCATGAAACCTGGTAGCATCTGAACCATCATTCCTATCATCTCCCTATTGACCTCCCTATGTAGTGACTACCTGTGCCAAAGTCTGGATGGCCTGACGAAGCTCAACCTTAGAGATGTACGCTTGTAGTGGCTGTTCGGTAGGTATAGATGGACCTCTAGGTCCTTCAGGAACTAGCTCAGGCTAGTTTGCATTCTGCCTGTATGGGCATCCTCTACCCCTGGCTGGTCTGGTGGCTCTATGTAGAGGCATGATCTGAAAAAAAGATGTGAACGCATGAATTAGAAAGGACTTAACAAAGGTAAACTCTGAAGCAAGAGAGGGAATAACAACTAATAGTGACACTTCCTAATGCCCTGTAGCCTCCCTATTATAGAATTAGCGTACTTCACACTAATAATATAGACTTAACTAGACACGGCTCTATAGACTCCCTAGGACTCTTGAACTCTGTGCTTTGATACCAAGTTTGTCACACCCTGAGTTCACACCCTAGGCGTGGCCAGCAGCTAGAACCATTTCTGGACCCAAGCGAACCACTTGGCTTGGCTAGTTTACTCAATAGAAAACTTAATTGATATATGAAGGCTTGATTAATATAAACTAAAGATACTATAATATCTAAATGAACTAAGTAGTAGAAGTGTCTCAATAGTAACAAAAAACAAGAACTGAAGCACCTATCACATAGTCCATGGAACCTCTAACTAGAATGTCTGAAAGAACTACTAAGATAGGCCCATGGTAGACATAACTAAAAATAAATACTGAAACAAAAATACAAATAATGACTTCATAGCCTTTGATTGAAAAGCGGCCAAACCAATAGCTGGATGGATAACTAGTCCTCAATGGAGCGTCTGCTGAGGGACTCTGTCACCTCCGTCTGCATCATAAAATGATGTAGGTCCTAAGGATGTTAGTATGTGGAATTTATATTATGTAAAATGTCCAAAACAGAAGCTCAGTATAAGTCACTATGCTCAAAGTAACTAAAATATGTCTCAAAATAAAATTTCATAAGTAATAAACCAGTACATGCTGAAAATAGAACATATGTGAAAAGTTTATATGTAGAACCGAGCTTGCTTTAACTTAGGGAGTTTCTCTAACCAACTGTCATGACCCAAGCCTAGGACCTAGACATGACACGGCGAATAGGGAACCTAAAGGAACCCTAATCAAGCCTTTCAACTTATCATTACACATCATTAGTTGCAGAAGCATGTAAAAAATAAAAAACAAGCATAAATGGGAAAAGGTGTTAAGGGATAGCTCACCAAAACATCAACATCAATAAAAGGAGTCATAGCTCCAATCATAATTACATAACTTGTCCAACGATACTTCTAAATACATAGATAGAGCAGGGGCCAAGACAAAGTAACCGGGCTCACCCTCATAGTCAAAATAAAACATAAGAAAATATCTCAATACATAGATAATAACAATCATACACTAATGTCCTCGAAATGGAAGACTCGCCAACAAGCTTGGAATAGCATTGACTAGCCACATGGAGGGGGAGGATGATCAACTTGAGCATTGGTCCCTACATGGTGATATCACGTAGGCAAAAGTATGCATTAGTATATTTGAATGTACTAAGTATGTAGGATACAATTCAACAATAGATAGACATCATACTCAAAATGTATACATTAGATAATAGGCATAGTATAGAAATATGACATGTATGTTCAATGCGTACATGCTTAAGTAACCCATGCTCATACAGAATATCATGTGGAAAAGACCAAGCTAGTTATTCAAGGTATAAACCCCTCATATGGTTGATGATAATCACACCTTATCAACACAGTGATGAAGTATAAACCCCTCACATGGTTGATAATAATCACACCTTATCAACATGGTGACGAAGTATAAACCCCTTGCATGGTTGATGGGTAAAACCCCCCAAAATGGTAACTCGGGATCTTGTCCCCCTGAATCGGGTATGGTCTAATGTAATACTTTATAAAGAGGCTCATTTCAACCTCATAACATCATTCATATCATATCTCAAGCTTTGGATCTTTAATTCCTCAAGAAACCACATTTGGACATTTTATCAAACACTTTGAAAGTGTGAAATAGGGGTAAAAGACCATGCAATTGAAAGATGAAATCATGCAAAAAAATCCATTCTAAAACCATCAATCAACACCTTGCAACACCCCCAAGTCATTTACATCAAAACCCCTTATCAAATCCAACATTAGATCCAAGATTTAGAGCTCACAACATGCTAAAACAACCATACTTTCTTGAGCTAAAATTACTGTGCAGTAAATTTCTTAATCTACAAGACCCACATGTAAAATCAACTTAAAGTCATGTAATGTTAGTAAAAAGGAGGCTTAGGCACCATGGGTGAAAGGACCCAATGGTTCAACACCACATACCTTAGCTTAAGATGAACTTGGTGAAGATTGGAGATAGAAACTTGAAGCTTGAAGAAGAACCTTGGAGGAGAACCTTAGCTTGGGATGAGGGTTTGGGACTTGAGTTTAGGAAGTGAAAATATGACTAAGTGTTTGAATTAGTATTGAAAAATGTTTAGAATGATATAAGGGTGAAATATGACTAAGTATGGGTAAAAACATGTATCAGAGCTTTTAGGCCCAGGACTTAAAGTCTGAGACGAAGCTGAAAAATAGAGTTCAAAGATATATAGGGGCGCATCGCGAGGGGGACGGAAAAACCTCTCTGGAAATTAATTTTTTTGAAATTTCGTAATTGCTAAATATTTGCTCTTAAATTGGGATTAGATCCTTCTCCCCCTAATTTGGGTCTCCTAAACAAGAATCTAAAATCAAAATTTTGAAATAGCAAACGTATTTTAAGATATATGGAAATTAAAATTTTGGGCATTTCGAGGCACGTTTTGGGGCACTTTTTGGGGTCATTACACCGAAGACCATGACTATAAACTTCGTGATGATACAACATCTTGCCTACACTGCTAGAGATGTCCTATACTTTGTTGGAATAAGGAACAAAAACTAGGAGAGTGGATCCATTCTAAAATTGGGCCATCTTAGTGGTAATGAGGAGTGGTACTTTTGGGTACAATCCTATCTTACGTTGGCTATGTAGTTTATGAGTTCAAATTATTATCACTCTCAATAATATAGGTGCTCAATACTACTCACAAAATAGCTTTTATAATGCTCATACTTAAAGGAGTATTTTTGCTCAAAGTATTACTTTCTTCTCTTGGGACTTAGCCCAACTTTAGCTTTTCTTAAACTTTCCTCAACTTGACTCTTCTCTTTGATTGAGTTTACATCAATACAATGGGTCTCCAAACATAACTTTATTACTTCAGCTATCTTATAAATATAGAAGTTTTTAGTACTCCTTAAACTTAACTCAAGATTGAGAATGTAATAGTTTTTCATGAAATATACGTATGACTCTCATAAGTACAATAATAGTTGTGAATCTTGTCTCAATAGCTTAACTTAGCATTAAAATTAGTGAGGGTCATGATATCAAGAAAAATGCATGAAGTAATGCCCTTATTAAAGAATGTATTCGCTTTCAAAAAGGTATTCCCTCAATATAAAATCATCTCTAATTCACAACTCTTTGACTTGAGTTTGTGTCATTAGAGAAGTTGGTTTCTTGAATCGTAAAAAGGAATGAGGGAGGGGTTCATTTTAGTGCAATTTATTTATTTATATGTAATTATACATATTAAACAATCCTTCATAATAATTATTATGTATGAACAAATAAATAAGAAGTGAAAAAGGAAAAGTTTGGGCAGCCACCTTGTTGGAAAAATTTTCTTTTAACATACTTTTGACATAAAATATACTTTTTCTAAAGTACGTCGGTTTAATGACCACATAAAATCTTATAAACTCTCTCATGACCTTATATTTGATAAAAACGCATGAAACAAATTAGTTCCTTGGAGCACAGTTAAGAAATTTCCTATCCTTTGGTAAGTGGTTAAATTTTATCTTTAAATTGCATAGTGTGTAGTAATTGTAGAATATCTCATTGTATATAGTTGTGTTTTTAGTGTATAAGTACGTTTTGAAAAGCTAATGCACATATCTACAACGTTTATGTTTATGTTAAAATCTGAATCTACTTGTATGGTATTAGAAGAAGGCGTGAAACATAGTGAATATTTTGGCCAGTTTTCTGTCTGAAAAGCCTTCTATGTACTGTTGTTAGTATTTTAATCATATCTTGATGTGTGAGCTGTAATTTCTGATGATTCTTAGTTCTTTGCAACTCCAAGACATGTATTTACAACTATTATGTTTATGTTGGGACCTATTTGGGTAATTATGAATTCAAAATAGTGAACGCAAGATAGGACAAGTTCGATCTAGAGTTTTGACATAGAAATCCCTAGGGGTGTGCTGTTAGTATTTTGATTATAAATACTTATCCAAAGGGTATTTTGAAGTGATTATTGATCATTTTCAACCTATATTCATATATCTATAATTTTATGTAGACTCTAAAGCCTAGTTTGTCCATTTATCAATTCAAAATCTAGTCGCGTTGCAAGGCAATAAAGCTGCTAAGAAGAGTGTGATTTGCAGAAATAGGATTTAGTTTTGGCATTTATATTCTTAGTTTCTACCTGTTTAAAGTATTAAATATTAAATTACCATGTAAATTTGTATTAAGGTGCTTACACTCTTGTACAATCTTAAGGAAATTGATCGAAGAAATGAATATCGTATTGATCCATGACTTGAAATTGGTAGCATCGGTTGTGTGCTAAAAGGTTCAGGTTTGTGTAAAAACTTGTTCTTGTGCCTTTATTAACTGTTGGTATATTTGAATGTTATCTTGATATCTCAATTATATTCTTGTCATTTTATCTGGTTGTGTTAATATATTTTAGCACTTGCAAGGAACTTGTTTAATTCGCCCATTTGTACAAATTGCCTGATAACTTGACATCCTTGTGGACTTTGTCCTTCTTGTGATTGTGACTTCTCATCATTGGAATGCCTCTTCTTTGGATCAATTTTCATCTTGATTGTAAATTTTTGGTTCGTTTTAAGTGTGGATGTAGTCCATTTTATGCACGAACTAGAAAGTCACTCTTAATATGATTCTTGGTTCTCTTGATAATTGGGTTTTCACCCTTCTTGATACAGGGCTTTGGTCCTTCTTTTTACTTGATTATGTTTGGTGTAACAACATTACTTACATACTGGGCAAAAATTGATATTTGAATACCTTGCAAAAATTGTTCCAGGAACACTTAGATCTTTAAATATCCTACTTGATACTATTGATGCATTTGTTCACTTGGTCTATTTACCATATTAAAATTGTGTTTTCCTTTGTCTTAAGAAGATTAAATTGAGGGATTTAAGGTTCTCAACTTTTAACTTTTATGCCACTAAGCTTCATACTTAGCGATAATTATTTCTATTGTAGGGAATACCCGAGATGATGCTTGAGGATGACCATTTTAGAAATTTTGGGAGCTGTGCAAAAAATCACATTTGCATCTAGACATATACATTGTAGTAGTTTTGGGACATGCACATGATTCTCCTATTGCAAATGTATTTACAAATTTGAAAGATTAGTGTAAATTATGGAACCGTGGTTTGTAACTTTAAGTTTCGCTTGTTTAGTTAAATTTGATCCTGCGAGTTTGTTTCTTATTTAAATGCCAGTTATGTTAAGATGATTGTATGAGATGAAAACTAGTACATTTTATGTCCTTGAATTTTAACATTGGTAATACTTTCCAACATGCTACAACAGTATGGATAATACATAAATATCTCATAAGATATTAGTTTAAATTACTTGCAAGGTACTTACACGAAAAACTTGAGCTAGAAATTAACTAAACCGCCTTTAGAACAAAATTATATACCTTTAACTATTTTGAATTCATTACTTAAATATGATTAATATGTCACATGTTGAATTCTTCATATGTTAGTAAGTGTTATGTAGCTTAGAGCGTATAGAAGTGGCATCCTTCCACAATGGTTGCCACAAGTGTTGCTCACTTGTACAGAAATGGCATCCTCTCGCGAGGGTCACCACACAGGAACAAACATTTTGAAGGAATTAACTAGTAATGGAGAAAAACTGATCTTAACTCAAAAGCACGAATCTTGGGTAAAGATTTGTAGTCAAAGATACTAAGACAAATGTAGAATAACTTTTGGAGGACCTTACATACCTTGGAAATCATCTACTTGGAAGAATTAAGGAGGATTCTTGAAAGCCCTAACTTTTGCCTCTTTGAAACTACGGTCTAAGTTCTTGGAGTATTTTAATGTTAATGAGATGAGATAGTATGTTCTAGGGGTTTAATTAGGTGAAAATTGGCAAGGTTAGGCTTAAAAGGGTGAGAAAAGTCAAAAATACCCCTCTTTAAAATTGCAGGTCGAGCCGCATACGAGACCCTCTACGACTCGTAAAAGCTTTCACAACCTGTAGGGAATCTTTCGTAAACTTTAGGACATTTTTCGGGGTCTCTGGAACTTTCTATGAGCCCCCTAGTATGACTCGTAGAGGGTTCTACTATCGTAGATGGGTCCTTAAAGTCTGGGGCTGAAAATTCAACTTCTCTGACTTTTTCCATGAGATACCGATACGGGTCGTACTTTGAATTACGACTAGTATCTGGATCTTTTATTGTACCTCTACACTGGCAGTCCTCAGTAAAATGACCATAATTTTGATTCCAAACAACAAATGAGGTGAAACTAGGGTAAAGTTAAGGACAAGAAGGCCGCTTTTACAGAGTGGCTAGAGTGCAGAGACGACATCGAAAAGCAAAAGCTTAGGGATATCTATAAGAAGGCCAAGTCAGCAGCCAAGTTAGTAGTAACAAATGTGAAGTCTGCTGCTTTTGAGCGCCTTTATGAGGACCTAGGCGATAAAGGCAGGGACAAGAGATTGTATAGGCTCGCTAAAGTCAGAGAAAGGAAGGTTCGCGACTTGGACTTAGTGAAGTGCATCAAGGATGAGAAGGGTGAGGTGTTAGTGGATGACACTTCTATTAAATTAAGGTGACAAACCTACTTTCATAAACTCTTAAATGAAAAAGGAGATAGAGTTATCGATTTGGATAAGCTGGCACACTTTGAAGACCACCGTGTTTTTGGGGATGAAAATCCATTCGAAGTGGAGAAGGTAAAATTGGCTATGAGTAAGATGAAGAGGGGGAGAGCCATTGGACCCGATGAGATTCCAGTAGATTTTTGGAAGGACTTGTGTAAGGTTGCCATAGAGTGGTTGACTAAACTATTCAATTCTATTAGGGAGACTGCCAAAATGCCTGAAGAATGGAGGAGGAGTACAATGGTGCCATTGTACAAAAATAAAGGAGATATTCAAAATTGCAACAATTACAGGGGTATCAAGCTGTTGAGCCAGACTATGAAGGTATGGGAGAGAGTTGTGGAGCGAAGGGTGCGTAAAGTAGTTTCTATCTCAGAGAACCAATTTGGATTCATGCCAGGACGATCGACAACTGAAGCAATCCATCTGATTCGGAGGTTAGTGGAAAAATATAGGGATATTAAGAAGGACCTTCATATGGTGTTTATTGACCTCGAGAAGGCGTACGACAAAGTCCCAAGGGATGTCTTATGGAGGTGCTTAGAGGCGAAAGGTATCCCCGAGGCTTATATCAGGCTGATTAAGGACATGTATGATGGACCCAAGACTCAGGTAAGAACGGTGGGAGGAGACTCCGATTTCTTTCCTGTTGAGTTGGGACTCCATCAGGGTTCTGCGTTGAGACCTTTCTTGTTTGACCTAGTGTTAGATGAGCTGACGCGATCATTACAGGAGAAGGTTCTGTGGTGTATGCTATTTGCAGATGACATAGTATTAATTGACGAGTCTCGGACTAAAGTTAATGAAAGGTTGGAGGCTT
>JAOTQJ010096739.1:0-11745 GCA_025642045.1 Solanum sejunctum
TTCAACTTTCTCTCAAAAGCAAATTTTTTTATTGTGTCTATAATTTCAATCTTCATTGTTCAATAATGTTTATCAAGTTCAAACAATGTCGAAACTTCACCGCAGTCACAACTTTTATCAGCATATCGATAGGGTTATCTGTAGTTCAAATTTTCTACACTATGACTCCACCTTCTTCTATGATGTCTCGTACAAAATGATACCAGACATCAATGTGCTTCGTCCTTGCATGATAAACTTGGTTCTTTGCTATTTGAATTGCACTTTGACTATCACAAAATATTGTGATCCCTTCTCATTCAATACCAAGCTCTCTAAGTAAACCTTGAAGCCAAATTGCCTCTTTCGCAGCTTCTATAATTGCCATGTACTCTGCCACAGTGGTAGACTAAGCAATTGTTGGCTGCAAAGTAGACTTCCAACTTACTGGTGCATTTGTAATAGTGAAAACATAATTAGCAATTAATCTTCGTTTGTACAAATCACCAGCATAATCTAAGTCACAATATCTAATATGATACTAACTATCTCCCTGCTCAAAAACCAAACCAACATCTATTGTATTATGCATATACCGTAGAATCCATTTCATTGCTTGCCAATGCTCCTTTCCAAGATGATGCATATACCTGCTTATAACTCCTATAATATGTGAAATATCTAATCTTATATAAACCATTGCATACATTAAGCTACCAACTATATTTGCATATGATACTCTTGACATATATTCTTATTCAGCTTCAAATTTTGGTGATATAGCATCACTAAGCTTAAAATGAGGAGCATGAGAAGTGTTAATCAATTTTTCCTTTTCATTCATGCCAAATTGGTTTAGTACCCTCTTCAAGTACTCTTTATAAGATAAATAGAGTTTTCTTGAAGATTTATCTCTTTTATCTCCATGCCAAGAATCTTCTGTGCCTCACCTAAATCATTCATTTCAAACTCTTTTTTAAGTTGATTTTTCAGCTTCTCTATTTTCTCTTAACTTTTGGAAGCTATCAGCATATCATCAACATATAAAAGAAAATATATAAAGGATCCTTCTTCAAGCTTGTGCAAATACACATAGTGATCATATTTGTTTCTTTTGTACTTTTACTGCAACATAAACTTGTCAAGTTGTTTGTACCATTATCTTGATAATGGTTTCAATCCATATACTAATTTTTTAAATTTTCATACCATGTTTTCTTTTCCAACAAATTTGAATCCTTCATGCTAAGTCATGTAGATTTTCTCTTCCAAGTCTCCATGTAAAAATGCAGTTTTTACATTCAACTGAACTAATTCCAAATTCAACTATGCTAAGAAAGTAAAAAAAAAAACTCTAATAGAGGAGTGTTTCACCGACTCGAGAAAAATACCTCATTATAATCAATTCCCTCCTTTTGAGAAGATCCTTGGGCCACTAATCTTGCTTTCTTGGTTAGAAAATCCTTCTTTCTTTGTATATGTCCAATTGCACCCAATTGCTTTTTTGCCCTCCAAAAGATTGCCTAATTTTCATGTGTGATTTTAATGAAGGAATTGCAATTCTTTATTCATCAAAATCCCTCACCTATCTTCTTCTGAACTTTGAATTGCATCTTTATAAGTGATAGGAATAATATCAGCTACAATCGAGTTTGCACAAGCCACTATATCTATTAGTCGAGCAGGTTTTCTTATTGTTTTTTTTAGCTTACTAATTGTTATTGATTCAAGTTGTGGTTGAGATTCTTGAGATGTAATCTCCCCCTCTTCTGTCTCTTCTTCTCGAGTAAAATCTTTTGTTGTTTCCTTATTTGCTTTTTGATTTGGAAAAATTATTTTTCCCTCAAACTCCACATGTTTTGAAGCACCATCTATTTGTTTGACACCTTCAATTGTTATCTTATTTGTCAAAGTTGATTCATCAAAGGTAACATTTCTACTAAAAATAATTTTTTTTATTTCAGGATACTATAAATGGTATCTTTTGACTTCAGAAGTAATCCCTGTGAACAAAGTTTTATTTGCTTTTGGGTTCAAATTTGGACTCTCTTATATGATAATATTCAAATGAGCCAAATATATATAAAAAAATATAATATTCAATAGGTTTTTCATACCATTTATCTAATGATGTCTTGCTACCAATAACGGTAGATGGTGGATGATTAATAAGGTGGCATGCATATGTTATTACCTTATCCCAAAATTTTTTGCCCAAGCCAGCATTGGATAACTTACTATGAACCTTCTCCAACAAAGTTTGATTCATGCGTTATGCGACTCCATATTGTTGTGGTGTATTTTTGACAGTGAAATGTCTTATGATGTCATTTTCTTCATAAATCTTCTAGAAAAGATCATTCTTGTATTCTCCACCATTGTCTGTACAAAGATACTTGATCTTTCTTTCACTTTGAGTCTCTATCACTATCTTCTATTTGACAAAAATTCTCAATAGTTCATCTTTACTTTTTATTATAAACACCCATAGTCTTCACAAAAAATGATTAATAAAGATTATAAAATAGTATTTCCCACCTAATGAAGGTGTTTTGGAAGATACCCAAATATCAGAGTGAACATAATGCAAAATGCCTTCAGCATTATGAACAGTTGTTCCAAATTTAACCTTTATCTATTTTCCCTTGACACAATGCTCACAAAACTCCAAATTATATATTTTTTTATTATTTTTAGCAACCCTTGATCTGATATGATTTTCAAGGATTTTTCTCCGTATGTCCCAAGAGCATGTGCCATAGCCTAATCATTTCTGCCTCGTTATTGTCACTAGATGTTGTTGCTACTATTCTAATAATTGTACTACCTTGATAGTGGTATATATTATTGTTTCTTCAAATTTTCTTTATTATTATTGAGATACAAAGTACCATATTGAAAGTTAATGGGATGGGTAGTCTCCTTATAAGGTTTAGGCAATCCTCCTCCCTTTGAGTTAGCTTTTGGGGTGTGAGTTAGGCCTAAGACCTTTTTCAATATAGTATCAGAGCAGGGCCCATCTCACCTAATGTTGGGTCCTCGAAAAAATTGTCCATATATCAGATGCTAAGCACTAGGTGTGAGGGGAGGTGTTGAGACACAAAGTCCCACATTGGTGGTTAATGGGATGGGTGGTCTCCTTATAAGTTTTAGGCAATTCTCCTCCCTTTGAGCTAGCTTTTGGGGTGTGAGTTAGGCCTAAGACCTTCTTCAACAACTATCACCAATACGCTGGAGTATAATATCATCCCTCTATTATTTGTAATGATTTTGAACCTCTTTGACTCTAGGGCTCCTACAAATATGAGATTTTTTTTCAAATTTGGTATATGTTGAATATCTGTCAAAGTTATGCTCAATCCATCATGATTCTTTATTTATATTGAACTAACACCATATACGGTAAGAAGGTTATTGTTCGTAGTGTGAATAACTACACATTCTCCTTCTTGTAAGTCAACAAATCAGTCCCCGTTGAGACACATATAATAGCTACAAGTTAAGTCCATCAACCATACATGGGATAATTTGGATGAATCCATTGTAACTAGTGAGAAATCAGAGTCATCATAATCAACTATATTTGAATCCATGACAACTTTTCCATTATTTGATTTGGCTTTACTTTTCAATTTTGGACAGTCTTTCTTCTAGTATTGTCCTTTTTCTTGATAAAATACACATTCATCTTTGTTAGGTCGCTTCTCCACCTTTTGTTTTTTGCTTTTTCTTTGTTCATAACTATATAAGGTAGAACAAACTTTCGTGAGAGATATTTCATCATTCCACTGAAGTAGAGAAGTTTCTATGTACTCAAACTCATTGAGAAGTGAACTTAACAACATTATTAAGGCCAGATCTCCATCAATAAAAGTTACATCCATATTTTGTAGATCTGTCTCTTGTTTAATAAAGCTAGTGATATGATCATTCATTGTGCTACCAGGGATATATGTGAAGCGTAACAATCTTTTGTTCATGTAAAGTTTATTTTGACCGTTTTTCTTCAAGAATTTCTCCACCAGTGCATTCCACAATATACTTGCAGAAATTTTCTTCATGTATGGATACTTTTGTTCTCTTACAAGGTAAGATCGAAAGGTATCGAGCAATGCAGTTGATGACCTTCCAATTGTCTTCTCCCATATTATCTAGTTTCTTTTCTTCTATGAAAATATCTAGCCCTTGTTGAAAAAGGACATCAAGGACCTCACTTTGCCATATTAAAAAATGTTCTAATCCGTCAAGAATTTCAACTGCAAATTTCACATTTGTCACAATTCTTGTCATAAGCGAAGATGCTAATGATGAAATATTATTGACATTCGATGTGGATTATCATTTTTCTTCCATTTTGCTTCAAATATTATTTATTAGCTAATAATAAAAAAGGCCAAAGTAAATCTTTCTTATGTGGAAGTTTAGATTATGCTGCAACCACAAATCATATTTAGATAAAACCTTGATTCTGATACAATTATTGAGGAAGTCGAATATACAAAGAGTGATAATATCACAACTGTTATATCTAAGATAGCTAATAAATAGTAAATAAGACAATAACAGAAAGAACTTTATGAGGTTCGACAAAGTTTTGTTTCCTTTTGCCTACTCTTCGGACACAATCAACCAATATTTACTTCACTACAAAGAATGCAAGTGAAATACTACATGAGAGAAGGAAGAAAAAATATCTTAGAAGATAAGAAGGCAAGTGAGAGATGTGTTATAAATGAACCAAGAACTACCTATTTATAGGAGCGAATTCTTGCTCTTGATGTTATCCAAGACAACACTGTGTAAAAACGGTCAAAATAATTTGTGAGATTTCAACTACAAATTTTTTACCTTGATTTTGCCTCTATTGGAGTATTGTGTGATAAGAAGATACCACCTAAACTCAAAGGTAAGTTTTATAGAATGGTGGTTAGACCGGCTTTGTTGTATGGGGTAGAGTGTTGGCTAATAAAAAAAGCACATGTTCAAAAGATGCAGGTCGTAGAGATGAGGATTTTGAGATGGATGTGTGGTCACACCGGCCAGGAGTGATAAGATTAGGAATGAGACCATTCAGGAGAAGCTAAACGTGGCCCCTGTGGTTGATAAGATAAGGGAAGCGAGATTGCAATGGTTTGAACATGTGCAGAGAAAGAGTACAGATGCTCCTGTTAGGAAGTGCGAGAGGTTGGATATGGGAGTTGCACGGAGGAGTAGAGGTAGACAGAAAAAGTATTGGGTGGAGGTGATTAGAAAAGATATAGCAAAACTTGATCTCATGAGGACATGACCTTAGATAGAAAGAAGTGGAGGCCGCGAATTAGAGTAGCAGGCTAATTGGTTGGTAAGGTTAGGTGGATGTTTGGCCTTTGGGTATGGTAGGGTAGTAGGAGTAGTCGTGTGTTATATCATGTATTGTCATTATCTATCATATACATGTTGATGTTATCGTTATATCATGTTGATTTACACACTATCATGTGCTTTCTGTTGATAGTTGTCCTTTATGTTTCCTTTTCTTTTCTTTCCCATTTTTTTCATATCTAGTTTATTCTGCTTATGGGTTTTTGAGACGAGGGTTCCCAGGAAATAGTCTCTCTACCTTGTGAGGTTGTGGGAAGGTCTGTGTATATTCTACCCTCCCCAAAATCCACTTATGGGATTTCACTGGGTATGTTGTTGACTTTTAGTTCCAATGATGAAAATCTTCCTATCAAATCTTCACACTAATTCATCTTCAATCTTGTCACAATTTAACACTTGACCACTACAATATTTTATACTCTATATAAGCAAAAACTTTACAGAAATGAGAGGAGAACATGGACCCATTTTTTTATGAGCAAAACAAGATTAACAAAATAAGCTTAGGTTAAAGAATTAGCAGTCTATACAGAATTCTTTGCAAACTAAAATAACAGAATTACGCTTCTCATATCTTCTTCTAAAAGTAGGAAATTGTCATTGTCAAATTGAGAGGTCTCTTTGCCTTTGTAGGAAAGTTTTTAAGTGAGAGATATAAGGTCCTAGTTTCATTTAGAGAGAGAGAAAGATATTGGCGTTTGGACATCATCCCATTAACATTATTAGGGTTTCTTTTCAACATTGATTTCTAAGAAATGTTTAATACTAAACTCCATAAGTAAAGTTTAGTTTTATTTAATTCAAAAATTGATAGACCATTTGACATAGTTTTTAGGATGTGAGAAGCATTTAGTTTAGAAAACCACGACATTTGTTCATTCTTATAGAAAAAAATCATGTCGCAGATTGTTTAGCAAAACTGGTCTTTGCATCTACTTCAGATGCTCTTCACTCATTTCTACATCCATCTCCCTACATAAGTTAGAAGGTGTTTTTCTATCAGAGAAATGACAAATGCCTAGTATTAGGAGCAATTTCTCCATGGATCTAGAGCCTCATCCCATCACAAAATTATATGAGGTTTGCCAAACAATGGGATGGAGTGTTGAACTTGTGGATACATGGCAGAAAACAGGAGAAATTGAATTTGTTGTTGCTGGTAAAACTGCCGAAAGGAAAAAATTAGTGGAAAGAGATTAATTGCCTATAATAGGGCCGCACATAATGCATATTATGAAATTGTCAAAAACTTGAATGTGAAAACTACTTATGAAGCTGGTCCTTGTAATGAAATTCAAAACTAGTTTATAGTTTTGCTATTCTCTACCCATCTTTATGAATCCATCATGCTTACTTATTTACTACCTAGTCCGTGCGTTACACATACAATATTGTAACAGTTATAGAATTTTGGACAATTCATTCAAAAGGTTATGCTTGATATATAATTTAGTGACCCTTAAATTTTAGAAAGCTTTTAACTCGAATTTCTACAAAGATAGAATTATGTTTTGTTATGAGCAATAAGAGAGGGACAACAATTCATTTTGTTTTAGTGGAGTTCTGATATTTATAATACCTTTAGAAATCTGAGTCATCACTATACCGTGGGGGAGGCTTTATCTCCTTTATACCATTTCATTATAGTTTGTTTTCTCCCACCTTGTTGGTGAGGGTTCGATCCTCACATTATAATCCCCCTCCCTATTTTTCTTTCTCTATCTCCAATTTTCTTGTTTAAAAAAAAGAATTAGTTAGAGGAATTGCCTAAAAGGTGGTGGCTCATTGGGTGCTCTGTCATGGCCTAGGTGTTTGGAAGATTTGGATCGTAACAACATTATTAATCTAAATCGCTTAAGTAAATAAGATATCGAAATAATAGGATCACCACAATGATGTATGAAATCACTTATGTATATCTGAATTCGCCTATTTAGTTATGTTAATATGTAGTGTTATAAGAAATGTAATTCTTTTGATTCCCAAACTCGCAATTGATAAAGTTGCAACTAGTCTTGTTTCTCAGTTTCTCTTAATGTGCAAAAATTAAAGTTGATTCCAGCTCAAGTTGAAATCAAACATAGGAAACTACCTAGCCTATATGGACTAGTTCATGTTTTTAGTTTTAGAGTTCCTCCTATTTTTGTTTAGTTATTTCAGGAGATGTCCCAAGGTTATGTTGAACTTTAATTAATAGTTAGTCTACCTATGGCTCATGAATATTTTTAAGAGTTGAGTATTATGTTTCCTTATTATAAAATGCACTTTAGAAATTTTGATTATTATGCCATAGTTGGGACTTTTTTAGGTCTCGCTTTTCAATAGTACTTTCTTGAGTTGCATAATTAATTCAGTTGTTTAATTTAATGGTTCACGTAGCTAGGGGTAATGATTTAAGTGCTTTTCACGTGCCTCAGTTTTGGTTTATGACACGTTTTGACTAATTCTTGGACTCTTGATTTGCTTGCATACCATGTTTGATAAATATTTTATTGTGTATTAATTTCTTAATTGAACCGGATTGTTCTTGTGATGTGTTGGCCCATGAGTGACCGAGTTGTGTTTAAATGTTGGAATGGTTCTTGTGTGAACCAAAATTTGCATGTTCAACACCACCAAGGGCTCTTGCACAAGTTGTGCAACCACCAAGGTCTAGGGCAGCCACCAAGGGCTAAGGTAGCCATCGAGGGCTCTTGCAGGAGTCGTGCAATCCACCACGAGCGGTAGTGAAGTGCATGGAGTCCTCGTTCTAAAATAAGGTAGCATCGAGGGCTCTTGCAGGGTTATTTGTACGGACAGTTGTACGATCACTGCATCTTTGAATGGATCATGAACCGTTAGTGAAAATACTGTTACTTTGAAAATTTGGCTAAGTGTCAAAGATCCTTACCATGGATCCTTGAACAGTCCGCGGCCACATTCACGAGTTGTAGTGCTCTTTCAATATCAAGTTGGACACTTTTTAATGCTCATTTTATTAATGATTTTCTCATATTTTGGTTATTTCTAAGTGTTGTTCGTAGCTTTCTAACCTATCCTAAACCCTTAAAAACACCTATACTCCTTCTCATTTAAGTTTATTCATTACACTTAAAATATTCAAAGTCTCTCTTCTAAGAACTCCTCTCAAGTGTGGAGTTTCAACTTGGAGCTCAAGGAAGGGTCTTTTTCTCAAATCAATTCTTCTTAATTCTTCTAGATACATAAGGTATGAGAGATATTCATGGGCCCTTTCAATCATGAAGATCCCAAACACTTTTTACTACTTGATTTATGAAATTTAAGTTTACTTTGAATATGGGTCTTTTAAATAAATATTGATTTGATTCAATTAAGATATGAGTTGTATTTAATTGATGTTCTTAAAGTGATCTAAGCCCTAGTAGGTTAAATTATATTGATATTATGAAGGTTTGAATATGCATGTCCCTTTAAATGTTGATTTAGGCATGGGTAAACTCAAGTATACTTTAAATGTGAATTTCTTTATGGATTTTCATTGAATTTCATCTTATATTATTATTAAAGTATGAATCTCTGTTGCTCATGCTATTCTCTCATCATTCATTACATATGCATACATGAGCATTGATTTTCATGAAGTTATGATATGGGCTAAAATCCAATGATGTTTATAACTATGTTTTCAAGATAAGTATGGGTATGACAAGAATGTAATCATATAATGTCTATGATATGGCTCTTTGAGCAATTATGGGTGTTCACATCAAATGTACATGTATGAAGAAGTTATTCCTATGCATGAAAATATGATATGAAGTATGATTTGACTTTTTAGCCCAAGTATGCATTATTATGAAGTATGCTTGGCTATTAAGCCTAAGTATGTATGGTTATGTTTTGAAAGGACTTATGTCTCTTTTTCAAGCACGTATATGTATACGTATTCTCATGGAATGATGACTTAGCACCACGCGGGATTGTGTGAGAGGGGATATCTCCAAGGTCCCTTATATAAATTCTCAAGTCCCATAATTATGTATCAAACATAGGTTCATGTTTATGCCCCCTTTAAGGGATGATAATATTAAGGATCTACCTTTGGTAAGTGGGTCATCTTTTTATCCATTTTGGGGAAGACGACGGAGTTTCAAGTTATAGCTCATTTGGTCTTATGTCAGTTGAGGTTTCATGCCTGCTATATACCAAAGTATTTTTGGCATTTTATGGATCATGGATTTCATCGCATATTGATATATTAATCTTTCTTATACACATACTTTTTTCTATATGTACCCTTTTCATCTAATATTGAAATGCAGGTTAATGAGTTCATATGCATTGCATGCTTGCATATTTCGTACATTTAAACGTACAAATGCATACTCTTTGCCTACATGATCTAATCATGCAGGGACTGGAGACTATCTTCATCCACCTGTTAATGAGTTAGCTTGGAATGTGAGAGTTGCTTGTGATGAGTCCTATTATTCAAGGACAAACCACCTTCTATCTATCTATTATGTTAATTTTATTATATCTTTACATTGAGGGTGAGCACAGGACATGTCTTGGCCCCCATCCTATTCCATGACTTAGAGACATTGTTGGGCAACATGTAAACTCAATGTATAGATTTGTGTTATGTTATACTATTTTCTTATGAAGATGTTGATTATGGCTATCTATTGATGTTGATGAAATGATGATATGTTCTTGATGAGATGTGGGAATGTGAAAAGTCCTAAGTCCCTTCTATTCCCATAGAGTGAGTCATCTTACCTGCCCTATAGTTCTTCCGTGCTATGTGTTATGTATGTATTGTGTGCTACGTGGATCATGCTAATTTCTATCCATATGACATCCCAATAGCATGAGTCATATATATTTTTTCATCCCGTAGAACTATGTATTTATTGTCTTACTACACGCTTCCGAACACCATTGATATGTATGTAGATGCTATGAGGCTTGTTTGGGGACTCTTGAGTTCCCATTCGCCATGTCACTCATAGGCCCTAGGCCCGGGTCATAACACTTGCCTCGAATTAGCCAAACAATCAATCCAATAGGCATGCTCTTCCCTTCCAAACCGAATCCAAAGTACCACAATCTATTTGAAAAAGAATTCACAATCACAATACAAAGCTAATGACAATAAAATCAAGCAATTATGAAGAAAGAGCAAAATTTTCCAAAAATTTCATGCCAGAATTGGGGCCAAAATTTGAAAATTTTTAGATGAAAATGTTCCCTACGTAATAAGAAAAACCTAATAATGAAAATCAATTCGAAAATGGAGATAAAATGAGCTCATAATCATCGATTTTGTAAAAAAATCTCCAATTTTCTCAATTGAAAAATCTAAATTGATGTCAAAATTAAGGAATAATTAATGAGTAATGACGAGGGAAGTTGAAAATACCTTTTTCAGTGAAAATCCTTCGAAAAATCAAGCAAAAATCGTCCAAGTCTAGCTCTCAAAGTTTAGAAATGGGGGAAATATCTAAAACTCGTGACCAGGGACATGAAATCAGGTATCTGATGTCGCTAAAGCGACACCATCAAATAAGCAAAACCTGATCGCAAAAATGACCCTTCGCTTTAGCCAGCCCCACGCTTTAGCGACCAACTCTTGCTAAAGCGACGCTTGAGGCACTAGAAGACAACCTAGAAAAATTTCAAAGACTCGAAATCAACCCTAGGGATGCATCTGGAATCTCATACACAAATCATATATGCAACCCTACTAAATTCGATATTCCAAACTTAACGGAATAGTCAAAAATTGAATCTGAGGTCTCCTTAATCTAAAATTCGATTAGGCGTAGCCAAACTAACTTAGACCGCTTGAAACATCAAATCTCTACCAGAACACTCAAAAATTAAGACAAAAACGTTTTCTAGCACTAAAATTACCTCCCGGAACTAATGAAACCATCATAAATTTAATTCGAGCACCAAAACTCAAAACATTGACCAAAGTCAAACCTAAACTTAAACTTTAACTCAATTTCTAGTTTTGGACCTAAAATCCACATAACCCCAAATCTGACTTCGATAACTCTCCTATGCTAATTTTCACATTCCAACATTGATAAACCGACAGATTTTATTTCGAGATTTGAATCTCCAATTGACCCAAAAATTCAAAATTAGACAACTGAAACTTTCAAAATCCAATCTTTAGTGAGATCCCAACTTTTTACAAGATTCTCAATAATCCACCTTTAAAATCAATCAAACATGACGTGAGGCCGCTTCACCAGATGACTTTTCAAGTAGATCCTATGAAAAATCACAACTTTTCGAAAAAGTCATAATTTCTTGAAAAAATCACAACTTCCAATGTGAAAAGGTATCTGATTTTAATATAATATAATATAATATAATATAATATAATATAATATAATATAATATAATATAATATAATATAATATAATA
>JAOTQJ010096760.1:0-11743 GCA_025642045.1 Solanum sejunctum
CTTTGGGTGAAATTCTCAACTATGTCTTGCATTTGCATTCTTATTAGTTTTGCCTTAGCCATGAGTAGCTAAGCACCTACAACTTGGGGTTGTGAGAACCATGGGTAGTTGACTTGAGATGACCTAGGTTTGTGCATTTCTATGATTGGTCTTTTGCATGTATTATCTATTTTTCTTTATTATGATTGTTGTTTGGTGGTGGCCAACACCAAACCCCACCTACTATCATGATTCGGACCAACGTAGTGACGAATAGGAAAAGGGAAGTTGATGACAGGATTTGATTGATGTGTTCTCATCTAATCAACCAAACCTGACCAAGGGGAGGTTAACTAAGACAATAGGTAACGGTTAGTTGGCACACCATGGTAGCCGACCAAGCACCATGGTGAAATTCGACTTTCACCTTCACAAAAGGGCTGGAAGAACCTAAGTTACCATTCTACATACAAATCTCTAATTGTAGTTATGTTATTGAAGTTAATCGAGTCAACGAGCTATGGGGAACACAATTCCCAAGTTGTCTCTAAAATTGAGTGTTTTCCCGCGTCGTAGTATAGTGTTTATTTTTAGTTTATTTTTGAATCACAAACCCCCTGCCCCTATTTAGAGATTTTAGTTATAGATACTAGAAATGATTAATAGTGAAATCTTGCAGTCAACCCCTGTATTCCCTGTGGATTCGACCCTAACCTTCGGTTAGGTTAATTATTGACGGCGACCGCTTTCTTATTGGAGTGTGAACATCATCAGTATGACAAAAATGTGATCATATAATGTCTATGCTTTGGCTCTTTGAGCAATTATGGGTATTTACACCACTATAATTATGGAGTACCGATTGAGGTTGGAGTCAAGGAGGGCTATCTCAAAGGGTCCTTACTCATTTCTTATAATTATGCTCAATGGAGTTATTCCTATGCATAAAAGTATGACATGAAGTATGATTTGGCTTTTCATCCTAAGTATGCATGATTATCAAGTATGTTTGGCTTATAAGCCTAAGAACGCATGATTATGAAATGTGATTTGGCCTTTAGACCTAAATATACTTTAAATGATTTGAAAGACTTATGCCTCTTTTACAAGCACGTATACATATATTTGTTCCCGTGGGATGATGACGTGAAGGTAGGGAGGGCTATCCCCAAGGGTCTGTACTCCTCTCTCTTGAACTATGTACCTAACATAGGTTATGTTTATGCCCATTGTGGATGATGAATGTTAATAGATCTACCTTTGGTAAGTAGGTCACCTCTTTACCCATTGTGGGAAAGACAACAAAGTTCCAAGTCATAGCTCACTTGGTCTTATGTTGGTTAAGGTCTCATCCCCATTATATACAAAGTATTTTGATATTTATGCATCATGCATTTCATAACATATTAATATATTATTCTTCTTGTTATATGCTTCTTTCTATATATGTGCCTTTTTCATCTAACATTGAATGAAAGTTTAATAAGTTCATATGCATTGCATGCCTGCAACTTAGTACATTCAAACGTACTAACACATATTCTTTCCCTACATAATCTAACCATGTAAAGACCAGAGACTATCTTCATCCAACTCTTGATGGTTAGCTTGGATTGTGAGAGTTACTTATGGTGAGTCCTATTATCTAAGGACAAGCCACCTTCTATCTGCCTATTATGCTACTTTCCACTTATGTGTTTACTTTTAGGGTAAGTCCGGGACATGTCTTCTCTCCCGTCCTATTCCATGACTTAGAGGTATTGTTGGACTTCATGTAGACTCTATGTAAGGGCTTACTATGTGTTATGCTATTTGCTTATGAAGACTATGATTATGGATACCTCTTAGTGTTTATAATATGATGATATGTTCTTGATGAAATGTGGAAATGTGGGAAGTCTTAAGTCCCTTTTATCCCTATAGCGTGAGTCATACTTACCCACCCCTTAGTTCTTATGTGTTATGTGCTATGTGCAATGTGAATCTATCCAAATCCCTATCCCTATGACATCCCCATAGCTTGAGTCCAAAACCTGTTCCTTTAAAATATTGTGCTTGTTGATTAACTATGCTCTTCCGAACCGATGATATGTAAATAGATATTATGAGGCTTGTTCGGGGACTCTAAGGTTCCCATTCGCCATGTCACTCCTAGGCCCTAGGCTCAAGTCGTGGAAATATTATTCAACTTAATATTTCAGATTTTATCATGTTCAATTGTTAATCTTATCTGGCACATCTTGCATACTCGATATATTCAAATTATAATATAAATTTAGACTCTTAGCATCTAGCTCACAGTTGGTATATCTTTGTATTAGCCCAGCAACAGAGTTTGAAGAGTCCTCATAGAGTCCTCATCTTTCGAGTATGACCTATTTATTTTTCTTATTTATTTAGTCTTTTAGTTATTAGATAGTTAGAATTAGCTAGGGATTTGTTCCAGTATTTCATCTTAGTAGATGCTTTTAAACAGTCGGTCAAATATTAATTTTCAGGTTTATGTATCTTTGGATAATTTCCTTGAATATTTAGTTTTATGAATTCAAACTTCTTATATCTATGAGGCTCAACTTTCACATTAGTTTAGTATTGATTATGCAAATTGCAATTTCATGTTAGATCATGGATTAGTTTGGGGTCATTTGTAACTCTAAGCACCATAATAGATAAGGAGATAGTCTTGAGATAGTCTCGAGTTGTGATAGTCTCTTAATTGGACGTTAGAGAAATTCTAATTAGATGAGTACAACCCTTCATCTATATCTATTTCTATATTCAGAAATATTGATTTAAATACGTAAAATAATAAATTTGCACAACTCATATTTGATTTGGGAATCTTTTCTTATTTGTTATGTATACTCCTAATTGTTAAGAACTCTCTAAATTCCATTAAAAGTAATGCTAACAGATTTTTATGCCATAATTATTTGTATGAAAATGCATAGGTTTTCATGCCATATTTTTCATGAGGACCATGAAAATAGAGAAGGCACTATATACAAATAAACAACAATAACATACCCAGTGTGATCCCACAAGTGGGGTTTGGGGAGGATAAAATGTATGGAGATCTCACCACTATCTCATAAAGATAGAGAGGATGTTTTCGGGAAACCCTTGGCTCAAGAATCAAGCCCCATAAGTAGAAAATACTAGATACGAAAAAAAAGAAAAAGAACAGAAAAAGAAAGAATGACTAATAATAAAAAGCAAATAATAGTATATAAATATGAAAAAGTGACAGTAAAAAATTAACAAAAGAGTAACAAATATAAGACGGATAATGGCAACATCGGATAAAACTGACTATTCCTACTAATCTACTATATCACAAGACCGGACATCAACCTACCCTTACTAGCCTATTAGCCCTCTACCCTAATATGTGACCCCCACTCCTTTTTATCTAAGGTTATGTTCTTAGTGCGATGAAGTTTCGTCATATCTTGTCTGGTTACCTCCCCTCAATACTTCTTTGGTCTACCTCTACCCCTCTGTGAACCCCCTAAATCCAACATCTTGCACCTCCTAATAGGAGCATCGGTACTTCTTCTCTGTACATGTCCAAATATTTTTTGCTTTTATGAATTTTCTAATTATATAAATTTCATCTTTAGACAGACATCTTTCTATATACATCAACCATAATTGAATATTCATAGTATCATATCTATGAGGTATTTGTAAGGTTTGCGTACATTGTAGGATCATTTACATAAATAATATGTTATATAACATTAATTACCAATTTTAATACATATTTTGATTTTGCCAAAATTACTATATTTTTTTAACCCAAAATAGAAAAAAATAAAAATAGTTTCTCTCTCTTCCTTTCCCTCTCTTCCACCTTCTCTTTTCTTTTTTGTGGGCCCTTCCCTTTCTCTTCTTTTTTTTTAAAAATTAAATAACGGGCCAGTATTCCATTTTATTAATTAATTACATGATCCAAAATAAATTAACCCGTAGGCCCAAACTAGATGGAAAACAACAATCCTAATATAGGGCGTTCTGGAACCTCCGAATATATACTTTCCTAATCTACAGACCTTATCTTTCATGAAAGTCCCATAGCATTCCTTAGGAAAGCTTGCTCTGGATGTCAAAGGTTTTGTTGCTGCTCGTCTTTCTTTTCAATCTCTTCCTTCTGTAAGTGGATCATTCTTTTAGCTATCATCTTGTCTCTATTTCTTGATGCTGATTCCCTTTCTTCGGGGTACTTAGAGATGCACCGCCATGGTTTACGAACTCCATTCCAGGCGAACCACTGATTTTGTTTTCTCTGAAGATCCAAGTGTAAAATCTCCTCCTTTTCCCCATTTATCCATGATTATTTTCTCGACTAACCTACTAGGAATTTTATTTCTGATCTGTAGAGATCCTTAGTCCTTCTTGTCATCGGTGACCTTCTTCATGTTTTGGTGACCTCTAAATTATTTTTTGTTTCTAATCTCTGATGTAGATCTTGCACAGCCTTAGGTTTTTGCTTTGTACATATGCTGGAAGTCCCTACCCTATTTTGCTCCAAAATGTTTGTTTTGATCTTTGTTTGAAACATGGTTGTACTCTCTCTGTTAAGGTCACTTATCCTGATTAGTAAGGAATATCTACAATAGGACAAGTCTTGATCCTTAATGTTGATATCTATCTTTTGTCTATAATTAGAATTCTCTTAACTGTCAATAGTAATTGTAAATATTTATGATATTATATTTTGTTATCATGCTTGAATGCCTCATTTGTGATTGTATCTGCAAATCGGTTGGATTCCCCGTATATGTGCAATATTTTGGTTTCCTGGTTGTGCAATAGCTCTTGAATCTTCTCTATCTTCTCAATAAATTCCCATGGTGACTTCCTTTCTCCTAATAGGATGCATTTTAATGCTAAGGAATCTGTTTGAATCTATAGTTTAGTAAACTCTATATCTTTGCTATAGTCTAATGCCTTCCACACATCCATCGTCTCAACTTCCATGTTGGTAGCTAATCCTATTGTATGTGCTTCTGTATAGACAAACTCTGCTTCTTCATTCCTCATACAAAAGCCATAGGCACTTTCTCTAGGTTTTCCTTTGTTTGCTCCATCAGTATTTCAGATAACTCATCCCCCTTAACTAGTTTTCCAGCAGACCTTTTTACATACAACTTGGGTTTGTACTTTATGAGCCACTCCACAGTGTCTTCCCATGTGTTTGGTACTCTCTTGATCCATGAGTAATTACTTCTCTGTAATGATTGTAGAACCATCCAATTGTAGGAATACTCTTTCCCATGTTTGTAAGCATTCCTTCTCATCCACAATTGCCAAATAATGATTGTTGGTAGAGCTTGAATCACTATTCTTAACTTTGTAGGGCCCTGAAAATCCCAGTAGCTATAGATTAGCTATTGTAAATGCTTCCCGTGTATTTGTATTCCTGCACAATTAACAAACTGCTCTCATAGCATTTGGGCTATTAAGAGCTGTTAGAAATAAGTGATTCATAGTCTCCTTCTCCTTTTTATCATAGCAATAACACCTAGACACCACTTGGATCCTCATCTTTTTTAGGTTATCATCAGTAGCTATTCTTCCTTTCCCTATCCTCTATAGAAAAAAGGCATTTTTTAAAGGCAAACCTTTCATCCAGATTGCCTCTATCCATTACTGCCACTGTTTTTCCCACTTAATGATCTATATGGTGATTTGATAGAAAAGTTGCCTGACACTTCCCCCATCCACCATACTTTGTCCATCAATTTTGTATGAATTAGTGGGGGTATACTATATGCTATAAATTTCTACCAGCTCCGCTGACAGTACCTCCTTTGATTTATTAATATCCCACCCTCCATTTTTAATAAAGTCTTTGATTTCACTCTTTTCATTGCTCGTTGATTTGTCCTCTATGAAGTATAGTGCCCCCAATTTTGTCCAATTGTCAAACTAGAAGCTTGAATTATCAGATTTAACCTGCCATCATATCTCATGCTCCATCTTCTCTCTAGTAGTCAGCATTTTTCTCCAAACATGAGAAGTTCCCCTGTTTGATGTTATCACAAGGTGATGCTTTTTACAGTACTTGTTCCAAACATACTGCGCCCACAAAGATTATGTAGAAGTTCTAAATGTCCACCAGAGTTTTGCAAAGAAGGCTTTGTTCACATCATGAAGGGATCTAAATCCCAATCCTCCCTCCTCCTTTAGGTAGCATAAATCCTTCCAGGATATTCAATACTTTCCTTTAATTCTTGTTGCCCTTTCCATAGAGACCTGATAAATAACTAATGAATATTATCGATTACCCTTTTTGGAGGGTGCATAACTGTCAATAAATACACTGGCATGGATTGTAAGACATGTTTGATCAAAACTTGTCTTCCTTCATGAGAAAGCAATTTATGGTGCCATGAAAGAATCCTTCTAGCAATTTTCCTCATGATCTCTTCAAAATAAGCTTGTTTGCTTCCACCATAATACACTGGGCAACCAAGATAGGTAAATGGGAAGTTATCTTATCTGATTCCAATTACCCTTCTCAATCTAATAGCCACTACCAAAGGAGTGTTATCATGAATGTAGAGAGAACTCTTATTTTTATTAACTCTCTAACCAGATACCTCTTCCTAGTTTTTGAGTACCTTCATCATCTTTATCACAGAACTCCTCTCCCCTGATCTACAAAATTGTATCATTTGCATAAGTCAGATGATTAATTTTTGGGCTCCACTTAGGCAGTCCATATTCTATAAATTTCTCATCCGAATTTAGACTATTCAGACCCCTAGACATAACCTTTACAGCAATTATGAACAAGGTTGAAGACAATGGATCACCCTGTTTCAACCCCTTTGTAGACTTGAAGAAGCCATTAGTCTATTCATTCAGGACCACGGTGTACTAATTATTAGAGACCAGCCTCCACACCATATCAATTATGACTTCAGAAAAGTCAAACTGTGTGAGCACCTTGGTGAGAAAAATTCAGAAAACTCTATCATAGGCCTTCTCCATGTCTAATTTAACCACCACATTCACATTTTTATTTCTTTTACTGATATCCTTAATGATCTCCTGAGTAAACAACACATTTTTAACTATATTCCTTCCTTTGACAAACCTTAATTGATTCTGTGAGATCAGTTTGGGGAAAACAACAACCAATCTTCCATGAATAACTCTTGATATGGCCTTATTGATGAAAGAGCTGAGATTGATGGGACTAAGATAAGAAAAGATTTTAACAGATTCTTTCTTAGGAATGAAGATGAGGTTTGTATGTGTTACACACTTGGACAACTCATTACCATAGAAGAAAGTTCTCACCATCGTGCTAATATCCCCAGCACCAATATCCCAGCATACCTAATAGAATGCTTCTGCTAAACTATCTGGTCTATTAGTACTATTCTCATTTAGGCTAAATATTATTTCCTTCACCGCTTTCTCTTCTAGCAGCTTCAACATTTCTTCATTCTCTTTATTAGTGATCAACTGCGGCAAGTGGTTAATCATTGAATAATCACCAAGTGTTCCTCAGCTTGAAACTGCTTGCTATGGAATGCCACTGCCTCATTGCCCATCACATCTTCCTGATTAATTACTGCACCCTGATCAGTAGCAATTTTTGTTACCTGTAGTTTCCTCCTTCTACCCCTTACACAAGCATGAAAAAATTTTGTGTTTCTATCTTCATCTTATAGCCATCTCATGTTTGCTTTCTGTTGCCAAAAATCCTCCTCCACTTTTAACCACATCCTATGTTCTACTTCAGCCTTCTTCAACTCCTCCCCTATTTTAGGGGTTGGGAGAACCTTAAATTGAGCCTCCTTAACTTTAATAACAACCTCCATGGTAGAAACTCTCTTAAAAATGTCCCTATATGTTTGCTTACTCCATTCTGATAGTGCTCTTCTTACCTTTTTTTAGTTTTGCCTGGACTTCCATAAAAGGACTTTCCACAAAATCAGCTACCCAATGTTACCTGATCACCTCTTTGAAATTGTTATGTTTGGTCCAAAAATTCAAAAACTGAAAAGGCTTCTTGGCTAATTCCCCTTCTGTGTTACAAATTAGATGTAACGGAGCATGATTCAACCTTTCTTTGATGAGATAATGTACTTTAGAGGAAGGGAAGCTATCCAGAAAATCAATGTTAACTAGTACCCTGTCAAGTCTTTTGAATATACACTCATCTTTCATTTTTTCATTCCACCAAGTATATATACTCCATGTAAACTTTAACTCCATTAGTGAGCAGCTACTGATGAATAGAGCAAAATCAGTAACTTCTTGTTGTTCAAATGGCAATCCCCCTAGCTTCTCATCTTCATTAAGGCTCACATTAAAGTCCTTCCTAACTATCCATGATATCTTATTGGAGGAGATACTTTGTATTTCCTCCCAAAGCACCAATCTTTCTAAAGTAGTACACTTGGCATACACCATGGAAATCTGAAAAGGTTTGTTATTGTAAAGGAATTTGACTATCACCTGTTGGATGGTATCTAATAAAACTTCTGCCTCCTACACATCCCTTCAAAATTACCAGATCTTCCCTAGAAAGTTAAAAGCAGTATGAACGAACCCCAGTCTTTTTTTGTATTCTTTAATTTGTGATGGATCCTGAAAAGGATCCATTAATATTATAAAAGAGTAATGATTTCTTCTGTTTAAATCCATCAATATCTCAAAGGATTTTTTAGTATTAATGAATCTAAAATTGTACAACATCATTTTCTCTATCATGGCAAACTATTAGATTTGTCCTGCTTACTTCTTGTTGTCACCTGTAAAGGGATTTTTCTTCCCTTCTTGGTTCCTGTTTTTATGTTATTCACCTGTTGAGCTTGTTGTCACCTATAAAGGGATTTTTCTTCCCTTCTTGGTTCCTGTTTTTATGTTATTCACCTGTTGAAGGGATAATCTCCTGTAGTGTTGATCTGATGTATATTGTTGCCAATATCTTCATCCTCTTGTGTATGTTTCTTTCTATTTGACTCAGAATTTTTCTCATAGATTAAAGATTTCCCTTCCTGAGCCACTGCTTCCCTTGATGCTTCCTCTCCTTCAATGTCCCTTTGTGATTTTGATTTCTCACCAAATTATTTCTCTATAGCACTCATTGTTTAATTTGTCATTTCTGCCAAGTGTTGTTCCTCTGTCTCAATCTGAGGTGCCTTTGTACCTAATGTTTTTCCCTTATCTACTGTTGTGTGTAAAGGTGGGGTTTGTGAAGTTTGAGATAGGGTCATGTCACTGTTCATTTCTCCCTTGTCATTCATGTTCCCATTATTAGAAGCAACATTGCTCTTTGTACTCATTTCCTTTCCAACTCACTTTGATTATTTACTTAGGTGTTGTTCTTTGGAGGATCTTTCTTCAACTCCTCTACATTCTTTCCTATCTCCTTATTTTGGTCTGTCTTACCTTGTTGTGGTCAGTCCTTCTTTTCACTCTTATCATTTTGTAATGCCACAAGAGAATTCTTGGAAATCAGGCCCCCTTCTGTTCCATATTATCTTCATCTGAATCCTATCTCCTTTGCCTCTATCTTTCCATGTATGCCTATTCTTAGGCCCCTCACCTTGTTGATTTTGCTTTTCCTTCTCTTTTCTTGATCCAACTATTTTGTTGTATGCATTTTCCCCCTTGTCACCTATTTCCTCCTTCTTACTGTTGTCCTCCTCCTTGTTTATTTTCTCATCCTGAAACAACTCTGGATGCAAGAAGTAACACTGCTCCTCAGCATGCTCTTGTATCTTACAGGTTGTACAATACTTGGTAATGTAGTCATATTTTATCTTGATTCATTTTTCATTCACCTCCCTATTTAGTTTACGCACTCCAACTTTGATTCTCTTGGGGAATTTCTGCAATAGATCAACTTCTATCTTAACCCTTGCATAACTTGATCTTGTTTGATCTTTGATAGTCATATCCACCTGGAGAGGCTTTTCAACTGCCCTTGCTAATGAAAAAATAGCATCCCTCACAAAGAAGTTCAGTGGTAGAGATGGAAACAAGATCCATGCCACTGCTGTAGTGGTTTCTTCCTCTGGATCAAACATCGACTCCCATTTGAATCCTCATTGGGTAGGAAGAGTTTTTCGTGTTATGTAAAACTCAAGTTTTGATAATAGGTGCACGTAGTCCTCCATCAATGATGCCCTAATCAAGATGTGCCTATTATTAAGCAGTCTAATTTTGCATTTCCCTTTCAACTTGCATTGCTTCGGGATCGATCTTCTAAGTTCCTGGATTTTTGGCCATCCATAAGAGGATTTTTCAATTACTGCATATTTCAGGTTCACATTTATTATCATTTGATCAACTTCTGCCTGTTCCCAAATAACTTGTGGCTCCCTATACAGATACGTAATTGACTTGATAGGCAATGATTTCACTGGTTCCTTCGGTTGTTTCAATAATGTCACATAAGTCAGAGTAGGAGGTGGTGAGCTTCCATCTGTGAGAGGCTGACCACTGGCCATAGTGGCCATGGCCGCTAGAGATGTCCAATCTGAGAGGACGATGCTTAGGGTTGAGAGAGAGAGAGAGCTTTTTGACTTTTCTTTCTCTTCTAATTACTCTTTCTTAGTCTGATTCTTTCTCTCTCTCTCTTTCTTTTAAAAATATAAATTGATTATTTTAATTTAAAATTTAATTTTAGATTGAATATTAAGCAAATAATATTCTTATATTCTTTAAACTAGAAGATTTATTTTATGTAAATACATATATAATGCATTGACACAATTTTAATATATTAAACATATAAACTAATTTCAATAGTGTTCAAATATTTGAAATTCAGATATAATATTTTTTGACACCATAAATAAAAATTATAATGTAATACATTTTGAATTTAATATTTCATATGTATTATAGATGTTTTTTAATGCACGTGGAGAATATAAGTAATATATTTTTAATATAATAATTATTTTAACATCATTAACAAGAGACAATAATAAAAAATTAATAATACATTTTAAATTCAGTAAATAACACATATTATAAGTATCTTTCAATGCAAAAAAAGTGAATCTATAACTAAAATATTTTTAATAAAAATATTTTATAAGTGTTATATTTGAATATATCAAATATATTCAATACAATTTAATTATGAGTATTATGTGTCAATTTTAAATATTTTAGTATGATTTTATTAATTTTATATTATTAAAAAATATATTATATTTATTAAAATAATAAATAATAATGTATAATATTAAAGATGGAAAGTTGAATGGGGGAGAGAAATGAAAAATTAGAATAGGAAGAAAGAGAAAAGGAATAGAAGAAAGCAACAAACATTAGGTGTAAAGAGAAAGAGAAGGAGAGGAAGAAAGAGAAGGATATTCTTATAATTTATTAATAAAATATGTTATAAATCATAGTTAAAAAAAGTATCCTAAAAAGGGTAATATTTGATATATGATATATTATTTATATGGTATAATACATAAATTAACCTCTTAACTTGGAGTCAAATCATAAGTTGGAACTCCAACTTTTAAAATTCACAAACACACACTCCAACTTGCCCGATTTTTATCAATTAGGCACAGTTGTCCAAGCTGATAAATCGCGTGATACACACGAAAATGAGGCGTGTTATTGCTATGTTTCTAAAGGTTTCAACAATAAAAAGGGACTGATTTATCATTTTTACCCCTAATAACATCTCTTTATATATAAATCATTATTTTTAAAATTAAAATATATATTTTTTTCTTCTTTCTAATACTAATCTTAATTTTTTCTA
>JAOTQJ010096778.1:0-11742 GCA_025642045.1 Solanum sejunctum
ATGTTTGTGTATTATGGTGAAAGTAGTGTGTGTATAAATATATATATATATATATATATATGATATTATCTCTATATAATGTTGGGGATGACCAAGCCTAGCTTAGGGGGTTGTAGGCCCAGGTAACATATCGCAGAGTTGGTACCTTGGTCGCGTAGCTCGGGGGGTGGTAGGCCGGGGTAACCCTGTTGGGGGTCGGTACCCATCAACCTTGGTGAGGGGTTTCTACTCTATCAACCTTGAGGGGTTTGTACTCTGTCAACCTCAGTTGGGGGTTTGTACTCCATCAACTGCTTGAAGGGGTTCGTACCTCATGCACCTACCCAAGGAGTGGTAGGCCTTGGCTTGCACTATAACGATCACTCCTTACACTTGTGTTATCAACTATATAAGCATGATTTTACTTCAAGCATCATTCACACTTGTCATATTGTTACTATGATATTCATTGCATATGATTATGCATTTTGCCTTGATACCTACCTCTTGTTGCATTGCATCCGACATACTTGGTACATTCAGATGTACTGATGCATAATCTATATCTACATGATGTCACCATGTAGGAACTAGTGTATTGATTGATTATCCTCCTCCATGTGGATAGTATGACTTCTATCAAGCTTGTTGGTGAGTCCTCCATTATAGGGACGTTACTTATGGTCTATTGCTATGTATTAAGACTTTCTCTCTTTGACTTATGTATTGACTCTGAGGGTTAGCCCGATTGCTTTGTCTTGGCCTATGCTCTTATCTATGTAGTAGAGGTGTTATTGGACATGCTATGTATCTGTGCTATGAGCTTGACCCTATTGAATCTTGATGTTTATGATATGGAAGTTTATCCTGAGTCCTAATTTCACCTTGTTTACATTTTTCTCTTATTATCATTCTAATTGCTTCTGTGGCCAACGATGTATAATGATATGCTATAAAGCTTGCTTGGGGTTCCTTCAGGTTCCTATTTGCTGGTCACGTATAGGCCCTAGGCTTGGGTCATGATAGGTATGTGAGTCTTCATCCATGGGTCCTTTCACCCATGGAGCCCAAGCTTCTCTTTTTATGAAAATTCCATATTTTTAAAGTTATATTACCTATGGGTATCTCATCTTATGAAATATGAACATAAATCAAGTTGGGGTTGTACCATGTATTGATTGATTATGCATAAATATCTATTTCAAGCTTATTCCATGAATTGATTTTGTCTATTGAGACTCCGCATGTTTTCGACTATGAAACTATGAACTATTAAGAGCTTTTGTGATGGATTTCAAGGTACCCTACATGAGGGTTTTACTACCATGTTAGTAGGTTGATTTGCATTGAGTTTAATCATCTTGTTTTACCCTTTAATTGCATGATTTTGAACAAGTATCATGAACCCACCATGTGTTTGATAAATGACATGATAAGAAGTCTCAAGTTATTGATGATCTATTACATGATTTACAAGTCAAGTGACTTCATGATGATTAAGGTACTTCAAGCATGTATTGATTTCATGAAAAGTATCCATGATATTGCAAGTAACAAATTGAACCCTATTTCAAGATTTTACCCTCTAGTGAGCCATTGATGTCAAATGAAGAGATCAAGTATGACTATCATTTTGCCCTCATGTTCAAGTTAGCTCACTAGTAGAGGTCAAGCATGTGATAGAGCTACTCATGTCATATTATCATGTCTCTTACAAGTGTTCATGTTATTATTAATGTTGTTACCATTTCAAGTATTCCGTGGGATTAGGCTTAGCACTGATTGAGCCTTAAGATGAGGGCTCGACTCAAGGGGTCCTTATATAAAGTCTTTAGTATCTAAACTATGTGATACCATAGGATTATATATATTCTCTCTTATGACTTTCTAGTGGATCTATCTAGTTATACCACATCTTGTCGAGGGGGTGACATGCCTCTGATTATTAATTTAATGGTTTACCTTGGCAAGTAGACCACACCTTCTCAAAAGGGTGACATGCCTCAATCACCTTGTCAAGGGGGTGACATGCCTTAATCACCTTACCAAGGAGGTGTCATGCCTTGGATTCCAAGTAGTAGCTCACTTGGTCTATGTCGGTTAATGTCTCTTCCCGCATATGTAGTATGTATTATGCGAGTTGAATGTTTTACAAACATGTGTTATTACAAACATCGATTATACATGTCTTATTAAGATTATATCTATTGCCTATATGTATGCATTTCAAATATGATTACTTATATCTTTATTGCATTAGATCCTGCATACTATATACATTCAAACATACTAACACATACTCTATGACTACATGATATCACCATGTAGGAACCAAAGCTCTTTTTAATCCTCCTCCTCCATGTGGCTCCACAAGCTAGAGGTGCTATCTAGATAACTCTACACTACCAGATAGGTTCTCAGATAAAACTTTCATGAGTCCTCAATTTTGAGGACAATATCTACTTATTTCATTTTATGTTGAGACTCCTTCTTATGTTGAATACTTATTATTATGAGGGTGAGACTGGGGAGTGTTTTGTCACCCGCACCATTCTAAAGTAGAGGTATTGTTAGATACTATGTATGTATATGCTATAAGCTTGACTCTTTTATGCTTTTGTGATTATCTAAGACTTTCCTTAGTGCCGCTTTCTTTTTAATTATATCACTTATTGATGCATATTTTTACTTCTGCGACCAAAGATGTGCAAATGAAATGCTAAGAGGCTTGTTTAGAGTCCTTCGGATTCCCCATTCATTATGTCATATCTAGGCCCTAGGCTTAGGTCATGACAAGCTTGTTATCAAAGTGCTAGGTTGTTAATGGTCCTCAGAAATCAAGCATACTGCGTCGATTAGAGTGTTATTAATGGTTGTGAAGCATGTTGCAACTATGAATGGGAGGGTATATGACATTTAAGGAAATATTTCACTTCTTCATGGTCTATATCTTGCTTTAGATGTAAATATAAGACCTTTTTCCCCTAACAAATGCTCTTATGTCTTCTAGATCATGTTGATACTAAGGGGAAGGCTAAGGAGAGTCTATGCACCCTAGGAGCAATCGACTACTCCTACTCCTCAAGATGGAGGGGTAGTTTAGGAAGCATTCTGGGATGCCATCACAATATTAGTCTGTGCTACAACCAACCAAGTGAACATAGGGGCCCAAGCCCCTCATGCTGCTACTCCGGCCTCAAGGGTAAGGGATTTCACAAGAATGAATCCACCGGAGTTTCATGGGTCCAAGGCGAAAGAGAATCCCTAAGAGTTCATCAATGAGGTATATAAGGTGCTATCTATCATGGGGGTCAATTAGAAGAAAGCAGAGTTAGCATCCTACCAACTTAAATGTGTGGCCCAAATTTGGTTTACTCAATAGAAGTTAGAGAGGAGAGATGATGATGCTATCCCTTAGGAGGAGTTCAAAGCTACCTTCCTCAATCGGTTCTTTCCTATTGAGCTAAGAGAGGATAATATGATGGAGTTTATGAACCTCAATCAAGGTTACATGAGTGTGAGGGAGTATGCCCTCAATTTCAATAAGCTTTCCAAGTATGCTCTACATTTGGTTGCCGACCCTAGAGCTAGAATGAACAATTTGTGTCGAGAGGCGTCGGATTTAGTTAATGAAGAGTGTTGTACTGCCATTCTAGTGAGTGATATGGAATTTTCCTGGCTCAAGACATATGTCGAACAACTAGAGGGGGAAAAGCTTAGAAAGAGAAGAAGTGGTGAGTCCAAGAGGGCTCGATTTGAAGGTAGTTTCCAAGGTTTTAAGGGTGGCTGGCTTCCACAAAGTCACAAGTTCCAAGGCCCATGGTCTTCTAATGCTCCTAATAAGAGATTTACTAATTATAACCTAAGATTCCAAGGTAGTAATGGTGGAGTGTCTAATCCTAAGTGCCAAAGATATGGAAGAAACTATGGTGGTCCATGGTTGAGAAACTCTAATGCTTGCTATGGTTGTGATGAAATGGGTCACAAGGTCGTTGATTGTCCATATGCTCAAATCAAATGTAGAGATGGTCATCCTCAAGGCCAACGTGCTAATGTGGGTCAAAGGATAAAAGGAGGCCAACAAGGGGGGCTCTAAGATAGAATAGGTTCTATTCTCTCCAAGGAAGGCAAGGAGTGAATGAGGTGCCCAATGTTGTTATCGCTATGTTAAAGATATTTGATTATGATGTATATGAATTGATAGATCCGGGTATCACTCTTTCTTTCATTACTCTTTTTGTTGCCAAAAAGCTTTATGTGAGTCTCAAATTGTTATGTGAACCTTATGAAGTGTCTACCCCCATTGGTTAGTCCATTGTTGCTAAAAGAGTCTATAGAAATTGTCTTATGTACATATGGTATAAAGTCTTGTCTTGTAATTTTGTTGAATTAGACATGGTGGATTTTGATATTATTCTTGGGATAGATTGGTTACATGTATATCATGGTTCTATTGATTGTAGAACCCATAAGGTTAAATTCCAATTTCCTAATGAGCCCATCCTTGAATAGAAAAGTCATAATATGGTTGTCAAGGGTAGATTTATTTCTTGTCTTAAAGCCCAAAAGTTGATTTCTAAGGGTTCCATTCATCATCTTGTGAGGGCTGGGGATGTTAAGTCAAAAGTCCTCCCTATTGAATCGGTTTTGCTGACCAGTGAGTTTCTTGATGTCTTTTCGATTAGCTTCCCGCTGTCCCTACCAAAAGGGAAATAGACTTTGGTATAGACCTCCTTCCCAATACACAACCCATTTCCGTTCCCCCTTAATATATGTCACCGAAGGGATTAAAGAAGTTGAAGAATCAATTGAGAGACTTATTAGAGAAAGGTTTGATAAGTCCTAGCAAGTCAGTGCACCGATGTTGTTTGTAAAGAAAAAGAATAGCTACCTTAGAATGTGCATTGATTGCTGACAAATTAATAGGGTTACGATAAAGAACAAGTATACTCTACTAATGATTGATGAACTTTTTGATCAACTACAAGGGGTTAGTCACTTTTCTAAGATTGATCTTCAGTTCAGATACCACCAAGTGAATGTGAGGGAGTGTGATATTCCCAAGATGACTTTTGAGACTAGGCATGGGCACATTGAATCTGTGGTAATGCCTTTTGGTTTGACTAATGCACTGACTATATTAATGGATCTCATGAATAGGGTCTTTAAACCCTACCTTGATATGTTTATGGTAGTTTTAATTGATGATATATTGATTTATTCTAGGAGTAAGGAAGAGCATGTGGATCACTTGAGGGTGGTGTTGTAAATCTTAAGGGATAAGAGGTTGTTTCCTAAATATGAAAAGCATGAATTTTTGTTGAAAGAGGTTGTTTTTCTAGGGCATTGTGTTGGGTGATGGCATTAAGGTGGATCCTAAGAAGACAGAGGTGATAATAAATTAGCTAAGACCATTAACTACTTTGGATATTAGGAGTTTCTTGGGTTTAGTGGGTTACTACCGGAGGTTTTTGAATGGTTTTTTTCCTATTACTCCCCCTATGAAAAAGTTGACCCAAAAGACGGCAAAATTTGCTTAGACCAATGAATGTGAAAAGAGTTTTCAAACATTGAAAGATAAGCTTGTCTCCGCTCCTATCTTAGCTCTACCAGAAGGGTTAGAAGAGTTTGAGGTTTATTGTAATACCTCAAGAATTGGTTTGGGGTGTATTTTGATGCAAAATGGCAAGGTGATAGCATATGCTTCTAGGCAACTTAAGGTACATGAGCAGAATTATCCCACCTATGATCTTAAATTGGCAGCCATGTGTTTGCTTTGAAAATTTGGCGTCACTATTTGTAGCAGGTTCATGTTGATGTGTTTACCGACTACAAGAGGCTCCAATATGTGTTCACATAAAAAGACCTTAACTTAAGACAAAGAATGTGGTTAGAGCTCCTTAAAGATTATGACATGAGTGTACATTATCATCCTGATAAAGGTAATATAGTGGCCGATGCTTTAAGTAGAGTATCCATTGGTAGCTTAGCTCATATTGATGTTGGTGGCAAGGAGGTGGCTAAAGAAGTTCACTGGTTGGGGCTTAGGTTGGGTGAAGATATAAATGGTAGTGTGGTGGTTATTATGGTTCTAAATCTTCTTTGACTGAGGAAGTTAAGTCAAAACAAGACCTTGACCCCACCTTGCTAAAGTTGAAGCCCATGGTAAAGAATGGTAAAGTGGATGTTTTCTCCCAAGGGGGATATGGGGATCTTAGGTACTAAGATAGGTTACGTGTGCCTAATATTAATGACTTGTGAGTGTTGATTTTGAAGGAGGGCCATAATTCAGCTTACTCTATTCACCCCGCCTCCACAAAAAATGTATAGAGACTTAAGCCAAGTGTATTAGTGGGGTGATATGAAGAGGGATATTGCCAAGTTCGTATCCGATTGTCATAATTGTCAACAAGTGAAAGCCGAACATCAAAGGTCGGGTGGCCTAGCCCAAGACATAGAAATTCCTACTAGGAAGTGGGAAGAGATCAAAATGGATTTTGTGGTTAGGTTGTCTAAGACTAGGAAATGCTTTGATTCTATTTGGGTTACTGTTGATAGAATGACAAAGTCGGTTCACTTTCTACAGGTCAAAACCACCTTTGGTGCCGAAGATTATGCCAAGTTGTATATTGATGAGTTGGTAAGATTGCATGAGGTACCCTGGTCTATCATTTTGGGTCGTGGTGCTCAATTCACTTCTTATTTTTGGAGGTCCTTCCAAAGGGGCCTTTGTACCAAGGTCAAACTTATCATGACTTTTCATCCTCATATGGATGGTCAAGCCGAAAGGACTATCCAAACTCTTGAGGATATGCTTAGGGCTTGTGTTTAGGAGTTTAAGGGTAGTTGGGATGAAAATCTTCCACTTATTGAGTTTGCTTACAACAATAGCTACCACTCAAGCATTGCCATTGCTCCCTTTGAAGCTTTATATAGTAAGCGTTGTAGATCCCCGGTTGGATGGTTCGATGTTGGGGAGATTGCTTTGTTAGGCTCAGATTTGGTTATGGACGCCTTAGAGAAGGTAAGGTTGATAAGGGAGAGATTAAAGACAGCCCAAAGTAGACAAAAGTCCTACTTCGATTTAAGAAGAAAAGACCTTGAGTTTAAGGTTGGTGATAGGGTTTACTTGAAAGACTCAACCATGAAGGTTATGGTCTGGTTTGGGAAGAATGGGAAATTGAGCTCAAGGTTTGTGGGACCATATAGAGTAGTAAGGAGGGTTGGTAAGGTTGTATATGAGTTGGAGTTGCCTATGGAGATGAATATGGTTCATCTAGTCTTCCATGTATCCATGTTGAGGAAGTGTGTGGGTGACCCAAGTGGTACAATGCCCTTAGATGTTGTGGGTATTGAAGAAGATAATTTAACCTATGAGGAGGTCCAGGTGGAGATATTATATAGACAAGTGAAGAGGTTGAGAAACAAAGATGTAGCTTTCATCAAAGTCCTTTCGAGGAATCAACAAATTGAAAGTGCCACATGGGAAGCCAAGGTGGACATAAAAAAGCAATACCCATATATTTTCTACTCTACTCAAGTAGAAGGTAAAAACGTAAGTCCCCTATATTATTTTAAGTCTTAACTTCATGTTATTTTGCATGGATTTATGTTTATGATAACAAGTTTTTGGTGATTTTTGACATTTATTTTGAGATTTTTGAAAATGATGTTTAAGTGCATTTGTTGCATTCATGTCAGGCTGAAATTTTCATAACTACTTCCCTTACACATATTTCTTTGACATTAAGCGATGAATGTTCCCAAACGGAGATATTGAAATCCACTCTCGTACTTCGGAATGCCCCATAATCATAATTTCCATATATCTTAAAATTCATGTGTGATTTTAAAAAATCCACTTTATATTCTCGATCATGAGGCAAAATTGAGTGAAAAATGGGTATAACCTGGATTTTCGAAGACCTATAGTAAAAAATAATTTTTGTTAATTTTTCTTATATAATGTTTGTCTGCGCCAAGGCCACGACACGCCTGTGCACAGACTACTATATTTGTTGATCCGTTTATTGTCCATATCGCACCTGGGGCACGGACTAGTGTAACATTTTCCTTGGTTTTCTCATTTTTCCCAATGGCAATGGGTCATAGCCCCATGCCCACTTAAACATGAAATCTCCCATACCTAGACATTTTTCAACTTTATAGCTCACAAAATGCTCTCTAAAACCTCTCTAAGGCTCTATCGATTCTCTCATTCAAATCTAAGGATTTCAAGCTTAATTTTGGAACTCAAGGACTAATTCAAGATCTAAGTCTACTTCAAGTTCATTTCAAGGACTTCATGGTATAAGGTATGTAGGTCTTCATCCATAGGTCCTTTCACTAATGGAGCCCAACCTTCTCTTTTTATGAAAATTGCATGTTCTTCAGTTGTTTTACCTATGAGTGTCTCTTATTATGAAATATAAACATAAATTATGTTGGAGTTTTACCAAGTATTGATTGATTATTCATTAATGTCTATTTCAAGCTTATTCCATGAATTGATTTTGTCTATTGAGACTATGCATGTTTTGAGCTATGAAACTATGAACTATTGTGAGTTTTTGTGATAGATTTCAAGGTGTCCTACATGAGGGTTTTACTACCATGTTAGTGGATTGATTTGTATTGAGTTTACTCATCTTATTTTACTCTTGAATTGCATGATTTTGAACAAGTATCATGAACCTACCATGTGTTTGATAAAATGAGATGACAAGAATTCTCAAGTTATTGACGATCTATTACATGATTTACAAGTTAAGTGACTTCATGATGATTAAGGTCTTTCAAACATGTATTGATTTTATGAAAAGTATCCATCATATTGGAAGTAACACATTAAGCCCTATTTTAAGATTTTACCCTCTAGTGAGCCATTGATGTCATGTGGAAAGATCAAGCATGATTATCATTTTGCCCTCGTGTTCAAGTTGGGCCACTAGTAGAGGTCAAGCATGTTATAGAGCTACTCATGTCATGTTACCATGTCTCTTACACGTGTTCATGTTATTATTAATGTTATGACTATTTCAAGTATTTTGTGGGATTAGGCATAACACCTATTGAGGCTTAAGATGGGGGCTCGACTCAAGGGGTCCTTATATAAAATTTTTAGTCTTTAAAGTATGTGTCAATATAAGATTATATATATTCTCTCTTATGCCTTTCTAGTGGATCTGTCTATTTATACCACACCTTTTTTTTGGTTGACATGGCTCGAATTATTCATTATATGGTTTATAATGGCAAGTAGACCACAACTTGTCGAGAGAGTGACATACCTTGATCACCTTGTCGAAGGGTGACATGCCTCGATCACCTTACCAATGGGGTGTCATGCCTTTGATTCCAAGTAGTAGATCGCTTGGTCTAAGTTGGTTAAGGTCTTTTCCCATATATGCACTATGTATTATGCAAGTTGAATGTTTTACAAACACGTGTTATTACAAGCATTGATCATACATGTCATATTGAGATTATATTTATTGTCTATATGTATGCATTTCAAATATGATAACTTATATCTTTGTTGCATTGCATCCTGCATACGTAGTATATTCAAATGTACTAACTGATACTATATGCCTATATGATATCACCATGTAGGAACCGAAGCTCCTTTTGATCATCCTCCTCCGTGTGGCTAGTTCGGTTCTCGGAGAAAGCTTTGGTGAGTTCTCAATCCCAAGGACAATATCTACTTATTTTATGTTATGTTGAGACTCCTTCTTATGTTGAATACTTATTATTATGAGGGTGAGCCTGGGGAGACTCTTGGCCTCCACTCCATTCTAAAGTAGAAGTATTGTTGGATACTACGTATATATATGCTATGAGCTTGAATCTTTTATGCTTTTGTGATTATCTAAGACTTCCCTTAGTCCCACTTCCCCATTTAATTATATCACTTGTTGTATTAGTCCCAATACAACCTCCCCTTTGCCTAGTTTGGTTGATTAGATGAGAACACATCAATCGAATCTTGTTAATTAATCTCTTTTCCTCTTCATTACTACCTTGTCCAATCAGAAACACTAGGTGAGTTCTAATGTTGGCCACCACTTGAAAAATATGCAAAACAAAGAGAATTAATTAATACATGCATATATACTTTCAAAGAATCATGCATTATCAATTTTACTTTGTTAGTTCTTCATAGTTACCACAATTCTAGATTGTGATAATTATGAATAGAGAAGACATAATTAAAAACTTATACAATATAATTAAGAACAAGCAATCTAACTTCAACAAGAATCATAAGCTTCAAGGTGAAACTAAATCACAAGTGTTCTCAAAGACTCTCTAATACAATCTTACAATTTTCTCTCTCAAAATATTGAGTTGTCTGAGTACTAGCCAAAAACTTCTGCAAAATAACCTTAAAAACCTAAAATTCAAGTCCTAAACAAAATAGGAGAACTGGTCACCATGCTATATGAAAGGTATCTTATGGATTGTATTGTATTTCACTGCCCGTAATTAGGGTCTCATACTCAGCTACTGAAAATTCAGACTTCAACTTTATGATGCCCCTCTATGACTCGTAAAGTGGTGTACGACCCATAAATGGCGTTTCGTCTGATGAAATTCCTAAAAGTCCAAGTCTCTGATCCTCAGTCCACGAACCATCTTCTATGACTCGTAAACCACTCTATGGCTCATCTGAATGTTCATAGGATGAACTTCAAATAATAGCCCTTCACTAGAATTGTCCATGAAACTACCCTATGACAGCAAAACTCAGCAACTTCTGCAATTTTCTCTAAAATTAAGGCCAACCTATAATCCTACAAATAGAAATAAAAAACCACATAAAATCAACTAGCATCGCATTGAGAATACGCAAAATTCTAAGTTTTAAGCATCAAAACCACTGTATTTTGGCAGCATATCACTAGCCTACCGACGCCTAAGTACAAAAACGGAAAGGCTCCCTTTCGCCATTTGTCAAAGGTATGGCAAGAAGCATCAAGAAAGGTATTTGGCTGGCACTGAGGGTTGTTTTTAGTGTGACAGTAATGGGAATAAGATAATAAATTGTCCTGTGGTCTCCACAGAAGGGAGAAGAAGGGCTCAATTTGAAGATAGACTCCCATATGCTAAGCTCGATGGTATTGGTTCACCAAATCCTCTTATGTACCTAAAATGTGGAACGAATCATGTCGACGCATGTTTAAGAAACATGGGTGCATGCTTTTGGTGTAGCACGATGGGTCACAAGACGTTGATTATCCATATGCCCAAACAGAAGGTTAAAATGATCGTCCTTTAGGATGTGGTGCTCTAAAACTCACAAGGCACTAGGTGGTACCAAGGGAGGTTGTGCTACAATTCCCAAGTATCAAAGAGAGTATTTTGGTGTTCAAGCTTCTCCTATGTGCCACAAGTGTGGAAGGTACCATTGGGCAGATTATTTAGCCAGTTCGAGTGAATGTTTTGGGTGTGGTGCAAAGGATCATAAGTTGAGACATTTTCCATTTGTTATTAAAAATTATAAGGATGATTATAGATGATCTCAACCATACCCCTCCAAGGGTCCCCAACTAGTATGGTTTTTTACCTGGATATTAAAGGTTTTATGATTATGATATCTACGAATTAATGGATCCAGGTGCCACTCTCTTATTCATTACTCCATTTGTTGCTAATAGATGTCATATGTGTCCCAAATTATTTGTAACACCCCACATTTTACATGTACTAATACTATATAAATAAATCATGTCATGCTTTGGTCAAATTAGCATCAAT